>JAOTQE010106670.1:0-25499 GCA_025631205.1 Nesometra sesokonis
AAATGTGTGTATGAATGCGTTTGAAATTTGCGATTGGTTGTGATCGGGAATTGGATTACCACCGATTACATCACAACGGATCGCAATGCGATATTTGTAATGGTAGTCTGAATAGGGTATAAGCTTCACGTTGCTACTTTTCTCATTGTTATGCGCGTTGAGGCTATGCATAATGCGCTAAAAAAGCCTAAATTATTATTATTATTATTAAATTGTCCACAATATATACATTATGTGTAAGGCATACTTATATAGTGAAATACGATCTAGCTATTTTAATCATTCATTAATTGGGATAGCATTTGAATATGAGTAGATGCCTAGGTTCTATCGAGCTCTTCCCACTATTCTATTTTGGCACCCTAGCTGCACTGATGATCCCTAGAGGGTGAAACGATAAGCCTATCGCCTCCAGATACGGGGACGTAACTTCAGTCGATACTTAATTTATTTTTTCAGTCTTGGTCGGATTTTCTTTACTGTTTACGTTTAAATATTACTAAATTTTGCATTATATGGCTGCCTTCCGTTTTTATGGGCTTATCCAAATACATTTATCTCTATATATACAATTGCATATACCTGCGACCTATTAAATTGTTCAAAAAAATATTGAAAATTTTATCTTAATCTGAGTTACAGAGATATAGGGAACGGAGTTCAAAGCTTAAATAATCAAAAAAGGTAATTTCCGGTCATTTTATTACAAAATGTTCCAATAAAGCAAATAGAAATGTATATATTTTGAACAATTTAAGAGCAAATTTATGTTTCAAGCATTGATAGTTTTCAAGTTATAATGTTTTAATTTCTAATTAGGAGGCCATATTGAATATGTAGCCTTAGAGCCTTAGTTGACAAACTTCAGCTTGGGATCCACCATTCATAACCAGCGGGCTTGAAATGCCCTAAAGAATGTGGATCCCAGCTTCTACCTAAATTTACCACTAACATTATCCAGGCCTCTTTTTGAGAAATGGAACCTATCAAATACAAGTGTCATGCCTATATTTTACCGTCCTTTTTAATAAAATTAAGACAGTAGTATCTCACAAACACACACACATACAGTACACACACCAAGATGCATCAATCCTGAATGTAAAACTATCAATAAATATTAATTTTTCTGAACAAGAAGCCATTGTATTACACTGTTTTCTGTGGCTTCTGAAAGTTTCTAAGCAAAGTCAGTACCCACTATAACTCGCGTGACCCGAGTAGCTGATTGTGTCTATTTAGTAGGTCACCTTTCCAAATATAAAATTGGATAGACCAGACCTGATTAACACACAGCCCAGTGAGCGGTTACCCTGGTTTAAAATAAGTGACACAATGCCTACTCCAGCATACATAAGCCTATTACCACAGAAACAATAAAAAGGTCATTTGATCAGTACTAAAAGTTTACTGTTAATTAAACCAGTTCTATAAAATACATTTTCTTTTGAAATCATTAAAATTTGTTGTCAAGCATACTTTCAAAATCTGAGACAAATTCATACATCCAGGCCTCAAATTTGGGCTTTGTATGGGCAAGGCCATTTTTGGCTTGATTTTAAGAGGTAGAACAAGAGAGCAAGAGGCCATTTTGTAAAAATTGTGTCCTCATGTACTACTGTAAAAAAGAGACACCAATACCAAAGTAGTCTTGATGATGGTCAAAATGTTATGGCACCAAGGCAAAGTGAGAGGACACCAGAGTCAAATTGCCTTGGTGCCTTGGTTAAATTCAAGCCATGTACTTGCGTGTGTTTTTGAAGTCATCCATCTGACATTATGTGGTCGGTAACTTTGATATTCAATTATTTTCATTTTTTATATTTTCCATATGAAAACTAGAAGATTGGATTGGTAAAACAATAATGTACAAAGGAGTCTAGACTATCAAGCATGCAGTTAATTCCTAACATGTTAATTTATTCACATATCTTCTAAGTATGTAGAATCAACAATGTGATGAGTCATTATTAAACTGTGCAACACATTCGTTCATGCAGCATTGCTAACAATGATATACTGCACTGAAATTTATTATCAATGACTGTCTTCTAGCCTTTGAATTTACTGCAATATCAAAATTTTATTGAATTCATTATGTGTGACTTGCGTAAAATTTTTTCTTTGTGCTCAAATCAAATCTCAAATTGTGAAGCATTATTTTTAAACACTGTATGGACTTTGAGATGGAAGAAAAGCATGTTAACCACATAGCTGCATCACATTGCATTAACTTAGGGTATGTTGAGATTCACGACTTGAGCAGAGCGTAGAAAATGCTAGACATAACATTATCTGAGATTCCCATTAACAGAGTGTTTAGACATAAGGCATTTACCTAAGCTAACTCTAGCATTAGGAAATTTTAAAGTTGTTGCTGACTTTTTCGTGACCAGTCATCCAAATGTGATTGGCCAATGTAAAATGTTTGCGATTTTTGCAGACTGATTGACAGAGACATGCAAGTGTATGAAACATTAACTCTTCAGTATGCTAATCTAGCCCTTTCACTAAAAGCAGTAAACATTGTTACAACAATGAAGACACAATACATCATAAATATTTTGTTGTTTTTCTCATTTGTCACCCATGTGTATTTGAAAGTGTTTAAGCATGATGTATCTGTCGCATGACTTACTAGTGAATCAGATGCTTTCGTTCACACTATTTCAATTCAGTTGTTCACATCAATGGATATGCCTTTATTCTCATCATTCTATTCAATGCTTTGTGCCTATTGTTTTGTATTTGATGAATAACGAGGTGTGTGTTCCAATGGTTCACAGCACTTTGCTTTGGTAACCTGCTAAATTAGTTCAGTTGTGTTCAGGTCTGTCACCTGCCATATTATATTGTTTGGATCAGAAAATATTTGATATCACCATGAAGGATAAAATAAAGTTATTTGAAAAAGCAGTAAGTTTCTCATTTTATCTTTATTAAAACTAGTATAATTTTGTTCATGTTTTTAATTTTGGTAAATTTCAGGCTCAAAATGTTTAAGAAATTTACACACTTGGGAAGATAGGAGACCTAACAATATTGTCAAATTATTATACTATAGAGCCCTGACAGTATAGATTTCTTAACTTTACTCCTTTAAAGAATATTGTGATATTTTATTCCAACTTTGATTTGTTCCTTTTATCATAAAAGTGTTTTTGTTAGATTGAAGAGTAAAATTTAGGGGTCCAATTTATTATAGCCAGGGCTCAAATTTATTCAAGTGTATCAAGACCATTGCTTCAGATTTCCCAATAAATTGGCCTCTTTTGTGCCCCATTGTTAGTAATGCCAGTGAGAAACTAGTACTAAATTCTTCATTTGTAGAAAGAGGCCATGGTGCCCTTTTCAGTCCTTCAAATCAAAACTGCTAATGCCTTACAAAGGCCACAAATCTTTCAAATGACCCTTGTGGCGTATTTAATCATAAAATTTGAAGCTGAAGCATCTTGCATTCAATTTTCAGCAGTCAAACTAAAAATAAATTATAAGTTATAAGATTTCAAAATTATGCCTACAATTATGCTTACAATTCCTAGCATGTTAAAGTTTATGGCTAATTTTGTATGAACAGGATGCCTGGTCTTTTGTTATTTTTATCTTAAATAAAGTGGGACAATTATTAGGGCTGGGAAAATGGGATACTAACATCCAAAATCAGGAAAATCCTGATGAAAGTGGGACAGTTGGAACCTAGGTATTTGTAGGTACCCTTCAGTATCAGCCCCAAACAAGCTGCCCCTACAAACATGTAAACATAGGTTACAGTCCTATGACTTGCTATCGAGTCTTAACATTTGTTTATCCTGCCTGTTACGAGAAAGCATTTCAAGATTGCTTAGTAGTTAATGCTGAATTTTAAAACATTCTCAGCTGTTATTACATTTAAAACATGTTTATTTATGTTCTGTACGTAATATAGTTGTTACTGTATATTAATTCTGTCATTTTTGATAGCTGCATGTTATTTGCAGGGTTTTCACACTGTGTGTGGCATGTATTAATGTGAATTAATTCTATAAAAGAATTTGAAAAAATATGTTGTACAATACTACAAAAATGACCAAAATATTTGATAAATTTAAAAGTTAACTTGTTTATAGAGTATTAACATAGTATTAATCTGAGCAAAATAGGATTTTTTTTTAAATTTTAAAGCATTTTTTAAAAACGCACTGAAAAAAAATTTTAAACATGCTAATATATAGACCCAAGATTATGCTACTTCAAATACTAAATGTTAACATTTTATTTTGTTTATAATTTATTTTTCTATATTGGGTACACCTACATCTTTAAAATAAGACATTAGAAAAATGGAAGTGTAAAAAAATTGTTGTTCAGATATCAATAATAACATAAATTAATAACAAAATTAATATGATATTTACAAGAACCCACCTTAAAGTAAAGTGTTTTTCGCTAAATTTACCTTATGTAGTTTTTGTTAAAAAAATTAATACCTTTTTTGGTATTTTATTTATATTTTATTGGTTTTTATAGCGACAGGAACTCTCATGCGACCACTTCTAAGGATAGAATAGTTTAGAAGCACACTGTGAAACAAACAAGATTTAAATCTATAATGGTTGTGTTCATTGAAAATTAAAACCAGAAAGTACCTCACACTACATATTACTTTTTGGTTTTAATTTCAATGAACATTTTTAAATTTCAATAAACCAGATAAAAGGGATTTTTGTTAAAGATTTCTATCTTTCTCCAGCAGTAGTGTAGCATTCAACATTTCCATGGGTGATTGGGTAAGCAAGGACTACCTGATGCATGCATCAAACAAATTCATAATAGTCAGAATAACTGTATCCAGGGTTGCTCACAGTGCTCAAGCATCCTTTTCAGAGGGGAAAACAATAACATTTGGATACAAATGTGAAAATCTGGCCCTTGAGCACCCACCCCACACTTCCTCCCCCAGTGGAAATGAGACCCCTTCAGAGAAAATGGGCTATACTATGAGGTAAAAAGCACCACAATATCATAAATGACACTATAGTATAAAGAATGTGCCAAGTGGGTGTGAAAATCCAACCCAGGAAAAAAAACAAATAAAAAAATTGGATATAAATATGAAAATCTGGCCCTTGAGCACCCACCCCACACTTCCCCACCCCCCAGTGGAAATAAAATGTGCCAATGGGATGACAGGGAGGGGAAATGATGGATTTTTTTTTGCTTGTCTAAATCCAATCCAGGTTCAAGCAAGAAAACTGAGATATTTTGCAAACTTGAAATAAAAAATCATTTATAGCTGGATGATTACTTAGGCAGTTGCAAGGTATTACCTCTAAAAATGGTAAATGTGCAATTTTAAATATCTATAAATTAGAGGTTAGAATGTAACCCACTTTAAAAGTAATCAATGTTTGATTTATTGCAATGTTTAATATTTAAGCCGAGTAGATCACTATTTATCTGTAAATACTTTGACCATGGACCAGTCTGTATTAAAAATGATTTATTAGATATTTTTTACCTGCTACTCATTTAGTAGTACAGTAATAGGTAATAATATGCAAATAATCTAAGGCTATGTTCAGACTCAACAATTAAGCGGAGCGTAACGTATGTGGCATACGATTATGTGTGTCTGAACTAGCCGGCGATTAGCGTAAGTCCCTAATCCGGAGCGTACCTTGTGCTCCCTGCAAACCCAGGTTTAGCGTAAGCTACGGAGCTGCGCCTTGTACACCTGAATGGTTTTGTCCTTGTGCTACGCGTTGTCCAATCACAGTATACAATCGGTCTGCATTGGCCAATCAGTTAAGGCTCACTGGTCGTAGAAAAGCCAACTGGCGGCAATTTTAAAATTGCTTAAGACTTGCGCTACGCCTTGTGTCCGAACACTTTGGTCGTTACGCTGCAGAATAGCTTGCGCCTCGCTTACGCTAAGCTCCGCTTAAGCCGTGAATCTGAACATAATCTAACAGTGTGGCATCATACTTGACCTAGACAAGTAGAACCATGCTCTAGACTATACAAAACCTAATAAACATACATGCACTTGTCAAGTGCCATGCTTATTTGATTTGTGGCGGCATGAACCTCGATAGTGACTAGTGCACATCACTCTCATTATGTCGGGGCTAGCACAACCCTGTGATAAATTTTTTTCTCTTCTCTGATAACACTACTCTATTTTGTAAACATGCAGTAGTAAGGTTATCAAGCACCAGTAGCCTTCATTTTGACCTAATACTATATGATATTATATCAAGCAGGTTCGAGTCCCGGTTTTCACTCTCAGCAGATTTTCTCATTGTTTACGTTTCTATATATAAATATTCAAGGTATATCTACTTGGCGGTTCACACCACTTCTGATTATAAATGATTATAAAAAGTATCTCATGAGGTCCTGCCTAGCTGATTTATATACAATGAGAAGTGTATCAAATTGATTGCTGTTTACATGCGTACTGTAGGGCTAGTATTGTCACGACGTACTATGTTATGTGTGAGAAGAGTTGCATTCTATTTGAACTTGAACTCGTCACATATGTCTCAATGGCCGAGTGCTATAGGTGTCTGCATATCAAGCCGGTGACCTTGGTTCTAGTCCCAGTTGGGGGCGACTTTTCACTCGCAGCAGATTTTCTCATTTTCTCAAGCTCATAAGAATGGAAGGCGGCCATATAATGCAAAACTAAATAAATATTCAAACGTAGCATTGGGGAAAATCCGACCAAGATTGATAAAATGTATCGATTTTCGACTGAAATTAAATTTATATATCTGCAGATGGTTGTTTCACCCTCTAGGGATCATCAGTACAGCTAAGGTAGATGTTGGGACCAGCTTGAGCAGGGCTCAGGCTAGCTTACACGATCAGATGTATAATACCAAATAATGAGTTACTAGTCAAGTCGTGGTTTATATACACCACTGAATCCTGCTTGCCCAGGAAATATAACCTATTACCCACTTCATTGGCAGGGATAAGTAAAGTTAGAAAAACAGATGGAGGAATGCGATCTGTTGTTTCGGTTCGTATATCTTTATAGGATGATACTTATTGCTTTTTTATTCTGTTTTGTAGAATCAAGAGGCTAATGCTTTGAATGAGTGCAAAATTTGTCAGAAAAGAGTTTATCCAATGGAAAGATTAACAGCAGATGGTGCAGCCTATCACAAGGCCTGTTTTAAATGTTCGGAATGCAAATCAACTTTACGGTATGTATTATTTATTCCATTGTTTTCAAGATATATAAATGATAATAATAATTAATTGAATAGTGCACCAGTTAGCCAAGTACAATGATCAATGATTCACTGCAATCCAGAGCTAGGTGTTTTAAAACACAGATTCCAGAAAAGATTTACATGTTGAAATAGAAGTAGACAATCTTCCAGAAAGAGGTAGATTTGTTCCAAATGGTGGGTGGAGGAGTCTAGGTAAACTGCTTTTAGGTTAATAAACATATTATGTAGGTAGATTTTAGTGTGTGATAACCAAAAGATTACAACTATTGTAGATATATGGTAGGAGTTGTATTTGCCAGTAAAACAGTCATATCATTAATTAATATATCAAATGAAAGAATTCTTTCTCCTCTACACAATTAAATAAAAATTGTTGATCTGTTAACATTCACCGCAAATATCTAGTACCTAGTACTTTTTTTTTTGCTTGTCAAAACCAAAATTGAATTTAAGCCCCCACTTCCCTAGATCACAATCCTGGATCAACCCTGAGGGCCCCGGATTCCCCCCCCCCCCCCTCAAAGGTGACTAATGAGTTTTATTGATGATTGAAATTTGTCCATCTTCAATTCAGCAAAACCAGTTTGTAGTTTTTACTAAGAAATCTCCGGAAACGGGCCGACAAATGTTTGCTTCTCAAGCTCATGTGATGTACATTTAGAGTTTTTAATTTCACAGATATTTCACTTGATTTATATTCTTCGAGGCCAAACAGGGGCGGACCCCCATGAGTTAAAAATGTGTAAAGAGAGATAAAGATGAAAGTAATTCATTTACAAAGTATTAATACCAATACCAATGCAGACATTCAGCTACAGAAATTACAAAAAAAAAAATTTCCATTCACCCACTCCCTGCTTACTCACTCTGTTCAACCAAAAAGCATATTAAAAAAGATGAAAATTTTAAAAACAAGTAACAATGAAGTCTGGGTATCGTTGTAAGTACTTTAAAATGTAGGCATTTCCAGAGAATTACAATTAAATTTTTCTGCTTGGCCACTCCGTTCTAACCAAAGATAAAAAAGCTGGGAAAGTGAAAAATATAAAAAGAGAAAAACATGAAGATACAATGATTTGCAAAGTCTGAGTTGGTGTTGATATAAATAGTCCTACAAGTACTCTAAAATGCAGTCCTCTGAATTACTCTGGAGCCTCCCTTACCCACCCTTGATGGGTCTTCCCATTCCCTCACAACTATGTCCCAATTTACGTAGATGTAGAGAGTGGGGAATGTTCTCCCACATATTTTTGAGTGCTGATTCCCACACCCTCCCATTTTTGCAGCCCCTGACCCCCAGTGTTTGTCCCAATTGTTTCACTCAGAACACTTGGTCACCACACACACTATCACGGAGGACCAACACTGACCACACGGAAATATTCTGGCCACCCCACTGCCCTGATAGAAGGCTAAATACACAATAGGAGGCTAAAACAAGAATCATGTACATTCATATTGAAACTTGCTGACAATTTTTTTAATGATGCTTCCAAAAGAGTACAATAATGACCTTCTTTCACCAGAGTTTTATTGTTCGAAGATCCCGCTACTATGACACAAATTTAGGGGTAACCCCTATGTAAAGGCTTGCCTCTGCCTCAAAATACATTTTTCCACTTCAGTTTAAACATCAAGTTTAGTGCATGTTGCAATCTCAAAAACCCTGCACATTTCAATGATCTAGTGCTTTCCATTGTAAAACAGTAAGCCTTTACACTTTTATAAGCCCAAATCATCAAATTTACACATTTTTCTACTAAAAAGCTATATAATGGTTCCTTTATGAGGTTGGATTTACCTAAAATTTTGGATAACTTCAAGGTTACCTGTGATCCCAATACACACCAAATTTCAGCCTAATCCGTGGACACCCACACACTCTTATTATTTGTATTTTTAACCCTGTTGTATACACATGCACTTGTATTTTGTAATATGTTAATTTATGCCAAATAAAATGAAATGAAACATGTAATAATAATATTCATTCATGCTTTTATTTAAGATATCATATACAACACTGGGTTCACACTGACCAATTGCCAAGTTGCCATGGCCAAAAACTAATTGAGACTGGCAAAAAATAAAATGGCTGCTTTCGCCATTATGGCGAAGACTAAAAATAACAAGACATACATTCCTTTCACCCGTATCAGATGTATAATCACATGATTCATCAAACTACATATTTATTAAGTTAAAAATACAAGTATATTTCATGTATATCCAGTTTTTATCGCAGACAAGGAAAGTGGCCTAGGCCTAGCGATGTGCCTCCACAACCGCCGAGGCAAGCTATATCGCACGTTATAGTAATATATTAATTTACACCATCTTTGGTACATGCAGGAATTAGGAAGCACAACATCGTTTCAATTAAAACTATCAGAAATTCTACGCATAAAACTGTTAATCGAATTTCTCTAACTGGTCAACTTAACCGCCCTGTAACCTTGAACTTTAACCCCATTTTCGTAACCTTGACCTCTGACGTAACGTTTACCCATTCCAACCTTTTGCTCCGTTCCCCATCATGGAAAATTGTGGTGTGAAACTAAATTCCACCAAGTTTGGCCAAGATGAGACCTGGGATTAGCGAAAAACAGTTATTTGACCTTTGACTCCAGTACCTTAAATTTTGATCCCATGACCCATCATTGGCAATTCTGGTCTGGAGATTGGATCATGGACCTAAGAGGAGTAGGGGAACAAACAGACAGATAGACAGACAAACAGACAGATAGACAGACAAACATTGCTCAAATTATAGTAGTATAGATTATATAATAATATATATTTTTGTTTCTTTCTGTTTATGTAGTTTGGGCAATTATGCTACGCTCAAGGGAGTTATGTATTGTAAGCCACATTTCAAACAGCTATTCAAGCTTAAAGGCAACTATGATGAGGGGTTCGGACGAGACCGACCAGGTAATTTCAATAGAACCTAAGCAACTTGGACACCGAACAGCACGCTCTCTACCATTTTTTGTATGTTAATCTATAAAGCACTTCCTTAATTGTCATTTTAGTATTATCACTACAAAGATAGGACAAAAGCAACTTCTGTATCCTCCCCATCTTTAAATGGTGTCTATAATCTCTTCCATTGCTTTGCAAATGTTATTGACATGGTGTATTAGTCCGGCTGACAAGAGCTCTTTTTATTCTAAGTATGGAGCACTGCCTGTTAATGTCTGACGAGGCTTATAATTAGCCAATCAATTTCTGTATATTATATTTTGGGTATATTGCATGAAAGTAGCTTTTAGACCTCGAATATTTAATTGTATGTTGCATATACTTGCATAGGGTTAGTACACTGTGGACCAGTGCGAGCAAATTTACTGACATAAACAGAAAAATCAAAGAATCTAATTTTATAATGTACTGTGATCGTGTAGATGTGTTTGCTGAAAAAAAATGTATAAATTTATTTTCAATATAATGTTAATAGTTGCTGATATATATTTGATGTTTTCTGTTTAATAAAAGTCAGTGCAAATAAAGCTGGTATATTTTCATACTGGTACTATATGTATATTTCATCCTGTTTGGCATGTAGAATAACCCGTAAAAGTACGTTGATGTACAAATTCTAGGATTGTTTAAGAAATGATATCTAATAATAATTTTTATAATGAATATCTAAGACAGTAACATGTGATGCAATTTATTGTGATATGTTTTTACTTTTCTTACCGTAAGTTCTATATTCAAAAATATTATTTTAACCATAGATGATTTAAATTATAAAAGTCTTCACTTATTATTATCAGTTAATTTGCCATTATTGTGCAGTTTAAAGGGAGGTGGGTAAGGAATAATCACAATAACAATAATCATAGAAAGTAACATAGATTTTCCTTTAATAAGTTTTGGCATAGATATCCTTCCTATTATACTGCTGATTCTTTCATCTTTTCAATTTTTATGTTGCTTATTCTCTCTGCATTTTCCGCTTTTTTTTCGCAAGTAGAAATCATTGTGGGTGAGGACGGCCAAAATCTGTCAACAAATGGTGAGAATACTTACATATGTATTGCATGTATGTGTGTTTTGAGTGAGGTGTTTTGTATCTCTATGTCAGTAGGTTTGGGCATTACTATACATTTTCAAACTTTAACATCTAAAAATATAAACATTAGACAAGAAAACATTACAAATAACTAGTAATATATTCTTCATGTAAGTACATTTTTAAACATGGAAGTTATTTCCCATAGACGATAGGTTATTGAAAGCAAATAAATTTCAATAAGCAAAAACAACATTGGCATACATTAAAATTCCATTTCAATATTATTTTTACCACTAGTTTCAGCCATTTAAAACTAATGGTGGTCCAGGTCTGAATGACTGAGTCTACTGATGGGAAATTTAAAATTCATGGCAAACCACTCATTTTATCACTTAAAACAAATAATAGAACACTGGCTTTCACAATTTAAAACTAATGGTAGAAACACTTGTTTTCACCACTTAAAACTAATGGTGGACCAGTTATTTTTATCACTTAAAACTAGTGGTGTACCACTTAATTTTACCACTTGAAACTAGTGGTATGCCATTAGATTTCACCACTTGAAACTAGTGCTGGACCACTAGATTCCACCACTTGAAACTAATGGTTGACTTCTTGTAGTGGTGGACCACTAGATTCCACCACTCAAAACTAATGGTGGGCTTCTAGTAGTGGTGGACCACTAGATTCCATCACTTGAAACTAATGGTGGGCTTCTAGTTGTGGTGGACCACTAGATTCCATCACTTGAAACTAATGGTTGGCTTCTTGTATTGGTGGACCACTAGATTCCACCACTCAAAACTAATGGTGGGCTTCTAGTAGTGGTGGACCACTAGATTTCACCACTTGAAACTAATGGTTGACTTCTAGTAGTGGTGGACCACTAGATTCCATCACTTGAAACTAATGGTTGACCACTAATTTCCAACACTAGTAGTAAACTACTAGTAGTGGTGAACCAGTAGTTTCTAGAAACAAGTGGTAGACTATCATCATTGGGCTAAACAATATGACAAAGAAATTCTCAGTTGGTTCCAAGTCAGTATTGGAGCATTCTTTATTAACATTGGCTAAATGACATTTATCTGGGGTATTACATCCTTGGTTGTAAAGGTGTAAAAGCATTTTAGCATCACAACCATATATGAGACATTGCATGTTATGAGGACCAAGTCACAAAGGGACTTAATGTTGCCTGAAAATTGAAAATGTTGAGGCATGCGGGACAAACAAACAAAAACACGGTCAAACAGACCAACAGAAATTTCCAATTACAACATCCCTCTTACCTTTGAAACTAGCTCATTTTAAAAAGTTTTATTTTTCACATGCATAATGAAGTTGTTGACATTAAGTATGTAATGGACTTTTAATGTGTCAATTGATCAAATATTAAACACAAAAGTTGACAGGTAACTTCAATATGTTCATGTAACCATCAATGTCAGTTTTTAATTTCCGCCTGTTTGAATGAATTGTTCATTCATTCAAATAGTATTTATTCAGCACAGATGATACGCCAATTGAAATTATATTTCTGATTATGTGAAACCCTTATTAACAACACAGAAAGAACGAAATGAAACACAATCAGATGATCTAATTAAAATATTAAATTGTGATGTACACTATTCCCGAATGATTTCACAGATTGCAACAAGCTCCTTTACCACTAGCTAGCTTGCACTTTTTTCTAATGTATTATAGATTTTTTATTGTCTGTCCATATTTTTTTTTTGCTTTTCTGTCTGTTATACTCCTTCTCCCTCCACTCATTGTTTACTTCCTATTCCTCTGTCTGCATGATGTCTACATGTTTACAATGTTCATTCAACTATTGGTACATGTTTGTTTTGAGTTTGAAAGGTGAAATTTTGATACTAAATATACCCACAATCGCACTGGACCTCTTTTTGCTAAAACTAACCAACCTGCTGGCTGAAATGAAAATTACCTGAGACTTGCAGCTACTTTAACAGAGTCCCGCTTGCACAGGAAAACTGACAAGGTTTGATTTACGAAAGTCCATAAATCATATTACTGAATGGCCCACATTGGTCTGTTTGGCAATCACCTATGAGTGTTGATTATCTGGTTAAACCAACAGTAACAAGGTTTAACCTTCAGAATGTTACCCATAATCTTGCTGAAATATTTTCTGTTTAAATTCCAGTGTGATTGTGGATTGTGACATAATTTTTAATGTATTTTTAGTTAAGAATTATTATAAGGAATTGATTAAATAAATTGTTCAAAAGAATGTAGAAAACTTAATAGAGTAATATTTATAATTTGCATATCACGCGTAATATTTGAGGTGATGTTTGCTAATTTTCAAGTTATCATGCTAACCAGTTTGAATTAGGTTTTTCCACCAAGTGCTTTCATTAATCAACCTAGACATTGCTAACCAAGGAAAATCATTTTAACCTGGAATCCTTAATAAAACAGCCACAAATTTGCCAATTACTATACAATAATTGCATGTACCTACTCTATTGTTTTGTCTTTCAACTGCAACTTACTATGGTTAGGTTAATCCTCTTTAAAGCCTGTTTTCCTATTGATCACTACTCCAAAAAAAAACATCTGAAAGGCTGCTTTGAACCATCAAAATGTTTTAAAACTAGCAATAAAAATAAAAATTGCGCTTGACTACATAATTTTCACTCACTACTTTGCTATGCACAGTGAAATTTGTATGCTTTGCAACAAATTAAAACCACTATAAAACAAAGAAGTTTTCAAACTATAATTTCATATATATAAATTAATTATATGTTATGTTCTGAATCAACTTAACAACTCTTGAAAATGTAAGGGAAAAAAAAAACAAAATGTGTGATATAATTGTTAAACCCAAACCTGTGAATTCTTGCCAAGAGCAATATTGCCTAGTAAGCATCATACAATGGTTAACAAATTCATGAAAAATTTCAACTTTAATGATCAACATCATTAAGTTTTAATGATCAAAAGTCATTAAGTTTTAATGATCAAAGTCATTAAGTGTTTTGAGGTTGGGATTAATGTCAAAAGGAACCCCTTTTCCTGTCAATCAGTGTGATATCATTTTAAGAACCAATACAGTAGTCCCAAATACTGATTCAATTTGCTGCTTTTAGGATTTATGGTCGCCAGGAAACAGGCTTAAATTAGTGCACTGTTTAATTGAAACAAAAACAGTTATTTTGCCAATAATTATGTCTTTATATGATTGTTTTGAAAATATGGTTAATTTTGAAATTGCTTGCCTGGGTGTCTAATAAGTTTAGTTACATAAGGATTGGTGCTATGACTACATTTATTTTGAATTGCATGGTCTGTTGTAAGGATATTAATACTTTTTCAAATTATTTTATAAAAAATTTGAACAATTTTTTTTTTTGATACAGTTATTAATTTATTTATACAATATATAACAAATATTGAAATATGTCACTAAATGTTTTATGCTTCAGGTTTCGAAATATATTAGCACAATTATTAACAAAACAATTTTTCTATTGATGTTTTAATATAGGAAATTTGATTGAAAAATGATAAACCAAAGTTTGAATTTTCTAACAAATATTTTGTAAAAAGGTGATTATATTTGAATCACTATTTGACTATTGTAGATTGTCAAATGATAATATCTTAGAGAATTGATATTTTTTTCAAAAATCTTAACTAGTGTTTCAATTTAATAAAGTTTGTAAAATACAAGTTCTCATTAACTTAATAGCTCTGATGTTGAGTACTATCACTCATGAACTTTGTTAAAACTGCAAATCCCTGAAACAAAAATGCATATAATAGATTAATGACATGGGTGATTTCAGACCTCCTCATCAGAGCTACAAAATATGAGGTTTTGAGTAAGAATCACTTATTAATCAAGAGATGGTGTTAGTATGGGGCATTTGTAGGAAACATTAAGACCACATGACACATTTTGAAATGGTTTATATTAATTTTAATATCCTTCACATTGTTTTAATTCATCTATCACATGTTCTTATTTTCAAATATATAAAAATGTTGTTTTAATTATCAATAAAAAACAGTGACATTACATACTTAAAAATTTTGAGAGGTCAAATTAATTGGGGTCTTATAATGTAAGAAATCACCAGTAGACAGTTCGCACTAGATTTGCTCCAAGTCGCTTTTGCTCCAAGTCGCTTGTAGCTGGTTGATTTTTTAACTATGCAGTGCCACCAATTAGTCACAATTAGTCTATGCTATTAATATGTACAAGCGACTTTTAAAATACCTGGATGATGTAATCTTGCCCCTCTGAATTTAGCAAGTGGGTGGATCGCAATAGATGTTTACTAGTAGAATCGACCAATCAAAATGCTTCCCTTTCGAATGAATGCGCTAAGCCTACCACCAGTTGAGAGGACTACCAAACAAAAAATTGTACCTGAAAAGTATTCTCACACATTGTAATTTTGTCGTATTCATATAAAAAAAACTTGGTTCTTATTTCTCGTGCAGTTGCAATTCTCCATGACATTGCCTAGGCTTAGGGTAGACCCAAGCCTAAGGCCTAGTGTAGATCCAAACCTAAGGCCTGGATCGGCACGGCCCAGGTAGACCCAATTCGGAACGCCAAACTTTGATTAGCATGTGTGATGCAATAGTATCAAATGATTTTCAAATTCAGTCAAGCATATGATTTTGTACCCATATTCTGAGTGCAAATGGCCACGCATGAATTACTTTAACAGGCCTTATGGCTAAGTGAGTATGGTACGTCAATAGCGCCTAAAAACAATCAAGCAATAAAAGTGACAACCCAACCATAAGGCCTGTGAGACAGGCTAGCGCACGTAGACAGGCTAGCGCACGTAGACAGGCTAGCGCACGTACGTTGTAGTTTATTATGACAGTATAAGATTCCAGCAGTTGACCTTTCGCATAATTTTTGCCAAGTGTTGGGGGAATCAAAAACTGTTTAAAATTATGATCAAAACTATTTTTATTTTTTAAAAGGTAGATTTATATTGCATAATACTAGTATTACGGTAACCATGACATACTTACAAATTGTCTTACAGTCCAATATGTCATATGGTCTTTGTCTAGTTTATCATAGATTTGATTCCACATGTATCATGAAATTTGTAATGAATAAATATGCTATGCTAACATATTATGGACTTTCTCATACTTAAATTGTCTTCTTTTAATTTTTATTTTTAATGATCTTAATAAAATACACGAAATATTATATCAAACAATAATACATACTTCAATCAATGGGATACATGCCATCATGGCAGGACTTAATATTTCAACATAAATTATGTCATCATCAGGAATCCTGATGATGACATAATTTAAGTTGAAATATTGAATCCTATCATGTGGAGTGTGTCTCTGCTTGGAGTAAGTATTATACTTTCTTACTTGAGGTTGATTAGTCGACCTTTCATATTACGTAGTCTCTTTGAGTTACAATTAAAATTTGCCTTCCCGATGCTAAAATTAGTAAAAAAAATGAATTAAAAACAAATAATAATGACAATATACTATCAATAATTAAAATACAATTGTAGAGTCAAAACGTATTGATTTAAATTGGCATTGTACATACATGAATATATTATACAATTAATTGAAAATATAAGCTAAATCTAATAATAATTTATGAATATTAAATTAAAAGGCATACTTAATTTATTGAACATGTCATTGTTAGGATTCAGTATTTTATAATCAGGGATGAGTTATGTAATGCCTTTGGGTTGTGTGTGGGCATGATGTGGGGTGATTGCACTTTATATCTGAAAGGATGGCACTGTACAATTGAAAATTACATGGAATGTACAGACTTGCATGCTTGACTGCACTTGACATGAACTCTGGGTGAACTCATTTCCTGTTGGGCTGACATTCTCAACACTGTCAGCAATTCATTTTTTTTGTAGAACAGGACTACAATCAATCATACAACTTTTAAATAATACATTTGTTTAAACAACAATAATAGAAATTAACTTTTCATGCATATATTCACAACATATAAATGACATTTATTAAAAATTTATCAACTTAATCTCAAATATAGGGAAGTAGAAAACAAACAAATCACAATTGTATTATTCAGATAGTCATTCATAAAAATTGTACAATAATTTAGTATGGTAATTTTTGAATCAATAAACCTATGTGCTATTGTAGTGAGATCATCAAATTCAATACAAATCACAAAAAGATCCTTCTGTAAATAGTTTCCTTGAAATTTGCTAAACAGGAAGTAAAAACTTTGAACTTAGTAATTGAAAAGGAAGTATTAATGGGAGTCCTGAATCAAGATTGCAAATTAATCTTCTCTTTCATTATTTCTTTACTTGATTATTTTGTCAAATCTCTGTGGCTGTTTGTGGCATATTTTAATATCCATTTTATTAATTTTTAATTTCATAGTTTAATTACATTGTTGAAAGATTATTGATTTCAGCTTTCATATTAATTATTGGAAAAATAACTTGACATTGAGGGTGCTGTAACTAAAATATTTTAACTGTAAGCTGTCAATTGAGTTGTTTTTATAATCACCGAACATTGATAAAATACTTACTACATGTAATGTAACGAAATCATTACTCAAACGGTTGAAAACTCATTAATTCTTCATGGTATTATGTCTCTCCTAAAACTCACCGCCCTTAAGACTAATTTTTACTATGATAATAGCGATAAATGATGAATGGATAAAAAGAAGATAAAAATGGTTTTCTTGCTAAATTTTCAATTAATTTCTGATTTAACTTTTTTACAAACAATTAAAATCATGTATCAACATATGTTAAAATTTTTGGCTTGATTTTAAGGGGTACAACAGGGCACCTGAGGCCATTTTGTTCAAATTGTATCCTTATTTATTACTTAAAACTGGAGGGGGGCTATGTAGTACCTGCTTGTAACCTTTATTTAAATTAGCATGCCGTTGTATTAATTATCTTTTGTTCTTACTGTTATGCATGCTTGCTTTTCACCTGTTGTTATTTGCTTTGCTATAAAGGGACGTTTGTATGTATTTTAGTTAATTCAGTTTCACGTTTCAATGCAGAGGACATTAAGTAAAGTTGCGCACTAAAAAGGGGCACCAAGGCCAAAGTGGCCTTGATGATGGTGAAATTTTGAAGGCAACTGAGGCCAAATGAGAGGGCACCGGCTGCAAATGGCCTTGGTGCCTTGGTTAAATTCGAGCCCTGGATTTGATTTATGGAAAGAATCATTTTAGTGTAAAATATAATGAAGAGTTATCCTGTCATTGTAGTATAAAAATTTCTCTTTATTCTTTTATTGTCTATATGATCATTTTTTTTTCTCCATTTTTGTTGTTATCATCATAGTGTAAATGACTTTTCATTCTGTTCATGTTGATTGATTTTATAAATAGAAAATACAAAGTTTACATGTTTACATTGTCTTCAGAATTTTGCAACATTTGGTTTAACGTACTATTCAGTTTTTCGGAACAGTGAGTTTTGGGAGTGGTGACTGCATAGATAACCTTTGTCTTTTTGAAATAGCTAGCTTCTTTTTTGCATGAAATTTTGTTAATGCAACATTATTTAACGTGCTGCTTTCAATAAACGTTTTGTTCATTGCATGTGTAAATCCATATTTATTTCATTAACACTGGAATTGCACAATAAAAAGTAACAAGTTTAATTGCTATTGTGTTAAGTAACTATACTAGTTAATAATCCCCGTACATCTTCAAATAAGCGTCGCTGTGCTGTTTGGAGGCTTTAGTGTGACGCTTAGTAACAGATTATTTTTCTTGGTGCTTCCATGATATATTTCTCACGTTTAACTGAGTTACTTATTCATTTGAACAAATAAATTTTTCTCAAAGTATTTTGTGCGAATAAGCACTGCAGTGATGTTTATTCAAGATGAGTTTTTATGGTTACAAAATCATGTTTGGTGTAGCACTTATTTATTAAGAGTGGCACTAATTTGAAGGCTGACGTTAAAAAAATATCATATTGGTAATATAACAACATCATGTAAGATCCCATTTAATATGACAACATCATGTAAGATCCCATTTAATATGACAACATCATGTAAGATAACATTGGTAATATGACAACATCATGTAAGATCCCATTTAATATGACAACATCATGTAAGATAACATTGGTAATATGACAACATCATGTAAGATCCCATTTAATATGACAACATCATGTAAGATCCCATATGAGAACATCATGTACAGTACGATCCCATTTTTACTGAACAATGCTGCACAAGTCAGTCATTTTAAAACATACAGAAATAATTGATTGAATGATGTTCACCAAGATCGTTGATTTACTGTGCAGTATTATCTCTGTATAAATTCACTCTATATACAACCTACTTTACTTAAGTATACTTAATTTTTCTACAACTTTTTTTGCACCATGAAACTTCTGAAATTTGGTCGTGCAAGATTAATGCAGGCGAAATTTTTCTGGTTTTGCAGATCCCATTTGAGTGTACAAACCGGCATTGTCAATCAAGTACTGTTTGAAACATTAATACCTTCCATAGAACAATTAAACACTAGTCCAAGCATCCCTTTCTTAAATGCCTATTGTAATTTGAATAAGCACACAGGGGCGGACCTAGGATCCACCGAAAGGGGGCCCACTTCCAGATTCGGGTGGGCGTGGTTGCCCATTGTATTCAAAATTGTGCAAAAAAATATATTTTTTGGTTTCAAAAGGGGGGCGGAGAGGCCGGGTCCGTTGGGCTCCCCTTGGATCTGCGCCTGAGCACACCTAGAATTTTAAACAAGCATCACTAGCATTGCCAATTGGTCCCAATTTATATTAGTGCACCCTTAATTCACACTATACAATTTTGAACAAGCATCACTAGCATTGCCAATTGGTCCCAATTTATATTAGTGCACCCTTAATTCACACTATACAATTTTTAATTTGTGACCCATTCAAAAGAGCACGACTCAAAAAATGCTTGGACACATATTTGCATGTGTACGAAACAATAGAGAGTTAAAGATTATGATGGTCATCACTACAGTCTTGGACACATATTTGCATGTGTACGAAACAATAGAGAGTTAAAGATTATGATGGTCATCACTACAGTCTTGGCCAATTTGAGATTGCAAAAACATCACTCATCTTCCTGTGAACAACAAGTATTATGTGGCATTTCTTGTACACAATTCTTCCTTAAAACCTCATCCACTTCAAACCCACTCAAATCTAAAACTTTTTACATTCACTACTCGCATACAAAAACAAAATCAAGGCAGTTAGCATTTAAGGCACATATGATGGCTTTATACAGAGAAATATGTTTATTATTATTAACCTTTAATTGATGTTATATCATTATAATTTAAGTATTATAATTAAAGAACAAGTTTATATTGCATAACCTAAATGTTAGTGTTTTGTCATGTTTTAAATGATAGTACTACAACTATTGAAACATTATTTAAGCTTGTTTTCTAAAGTGCATTGCTGTATTATTATTATTATTATTATTATTACTATTATTATTATAAATTACTGTTAACATCAGTGTTGCTGTTATTATCATAATACCTTATTTAAATAACTATAGTAAAACACTAATACAGTATATGATGTTTTCATCATCAAACTCATCATCTATCTCGATCATCAGCTTTGGCTAAATACATAAAATTATCATAAAAATTGGATCTTTATCGTCGTCTTTATCATCAATTGAAATCATCAACGACAACAACATTAAACAATAAAAACTATTTATGATTTACCATATAACTGTATCAGACCTTTTTAACCATCCGCATAAAAACTTTTCTATACATTTTGCAATGAATTTATTTTGACTTACTAACATTTCATGATTTACCTTTAGGCATGACAATATTTTCTTTATTATCATTCATAATACTTTTGCATGTTTATTTTTTGTTGTTTACTTATCCTTCATTTGCATTCCAATGAATATTTATTAGGTTTATCGCAAAGTGCAACAGATGAACAGCAAGCAGAAGAAGCATTTGACCTGCAGAATAGAAGGTCTAAGTAAGTAAAAGGTGTTCATTGATATAATAATAATGAGAACGAAATTCCCAAACTAAAGCATTCAATGACCAACTAACCAATTAACCAATGAGATGTTCGACATGCATTACTAAAGAAAATTAAAATTTTAAACCAACTGGACCTTTAGAACTTGCATAGACATTACTCCCATTTAATTGGAACATGTGCCTATAGAAATCTGTTGCATGATGTTGCAGCTGTAAGCTGTGATTAATACCCGGCAGCTTTTGATCCATTATTGTACACAATGAGGATTGAATGAGTTAAAGCTGGTTGAAGTCACTGTCACATATTTTACCAACCTTTCTCTATACTAGGGAGCTTTTGATACATGATGGTAGATGTTGATGGAGAGTTAAAGCTGGTTAAAGTCACTGTCACATATTTTACCAACCTTTTTTGTAAACTAGGGAGTTTTTGATACATGATGGTAGATGTTGATGGAGAGTTAAAACTGGTTGAAGTCACTGTCACATATTTTACCAACCTTTTTTGTATACTAGGGAGTTTTTGATACATGATGGTAGATGTTGATGGAGAGTGATACTGTAGCTGGTCAAACTCATCATATTACATACGCTAGCAGCGTGTGTGTAAATTGGGCAGCTCTTGATTTATGATGGTTGATAACTTGGACAGTTAAAGCAGGTTAAAGTCACTGTCACACAATTATTGTCATGTCTGTATAGTGGCGGTTTCCAGTTCGTGACCTTAGACAATGAGTGGGAGAGTTAAAGCTTGTACATAATCACATGCACTACAGTCCTGTCTTTTTATTTGCTATAACAGTGACCTATCTAAACCTACTCTAGAATAGAGTAGCCACTTGGGAAACTACTATAAAAATAATTTTAAATGAAATTATACACAAAATGTTTTTAATTAGTAGCTGTACATTGTTGTACAGTATTGAGATTCTATTTCTTAATTTGTAAACATGGAGTATAATATACAAATATATACTGAGATGAAAAGCTCTGGTTAAAACTATGGGTCACAAAGTGACTGCAAAAGTATTATTTGCTGAGGAGCGTAGCCCCAAAGATATATAGATATAGATTTCCTTGTTTATTTCTAAAGCCTGTTTTCCTATCGATCGATCATCCAAATTCGCTGATTTGAAACGGTGTTTGAATCGTTATAAAAAGTCACACTGGACGAATATATTTCCGCTATTTACTACACAGTGCGCAACGAAATTCGTATATCTTCGCGACGAATTAAAATCGCAATAAAACAAATTTAAAGAACTTTTCAACTGCAATTTTTATATATTAGTTAGATAATTGTATACCTTATGTTCTGAAATAACTTACAACTCTCGAAAAATTTAATAAATTAACAAAATGTGTGATTTATTTCTAGGCCTAAAACATGTAAATTATTGCCGCGGGCAATATTGCCTCGCGAGTACCTAAATTTAACGATCCAAATTGTCAAAGTTGAACTCGGTTTGCGGTCGCAACGGTACCAGCACCGAGTCACATGATATAGTGCCATCTGGTGTTGAAATTGAAAATCCGTAAACATTCTTTTACTATTTACGGATCCGTAAATAGTACTTTGGTGGTTGGATTATGTTTGACCATGTGACACGCTTTTAACCAATCAGTGAACAAGGATAAATCAATCCAGTGTATAATTATTTTTATTTATGAGCGAATTTAGTCCAGTTAGCTAAACTGGCGGTAGTCGCTGTGCTATCCAGCAAAACTGTTTAGGTTTTTGGTCCCCAGACTAAATGCATCCTGATTCTCTTTGTATGTTGGCTGGAGTGTTAAAATACAATTTAATAGCACACCATCTTTCAGATGAGACAATAAGCTGTACGTCCTGTGTGCAAAAACAAACCATGTTAGCAATATGAATTATATAATGTGGATTATATAATGTTATTGTTTATATAACAGGACATTTTTTGTGAAAATAAACATTCAATAAAATAGTTTTAAAAGCAAAATAATGGGTACATTAAAGAATTGAAACAATGTTTTTTTTATAATTTAGATTTGATGGCACAGATCAGACAAGCACAACAGTAACAAAAACATCGGGAACACCTATAGATTTTCCAGTGCCAGGATCAGTGGGTCAGGTTGCGGAAAGTGAACCAATCCAGAGAAGTGATGTTGTTAGAGAAGGAGACAATTTAGAGCAAACAGCTGTTGGAAGCATGAGATCCTTAAAAGATCGTTTTGAGTCTGGAAAAGTTTCAAATGTTGAAGTACGAAAGTCATTTATTCCAGAAAATGAAAAAATTGTAAGTGAGGGTGATGGAACAAATCACGTCTCTGAAAATCAACCACTAGTTCGTGAAGGAGTTGTGACATCATCACAAGAATTAGAAGAAGCATGTACTATGCAAGGTGGTATGAGAGCTGTTAAAGATCGATTTGAGTCAGGAAAAGTAAGTGATGTACAGGAAATAAAATCATCAAAGCCCATAGATCTTAAAGCTGAGATAGAGTCTCCAAATGCATCAGTAAGAAATTCAATCCTTGCTGAAAATGAACCAATAACTAGAGAGGGTGTTGTTCGTTCTGGCGATGATGTGGATGAAGTTAAGGCAATGTCTGGAGGAATTGGTTCTCTTAAGAATCGATTTGAACAAGGAGGTGTTTCAAATGTTGAAGCAGTAAAGAAACAAGAACCAGAAAGAGAAATCCGATCCTTAGAAAATTATACAGAAAATGAGAGTAGTGACAGCCATATTGCAGAGAGTACACCTATTGAACGTACCGATATTACACGAGAATCTACAGAAGTTGATGACGGAATATCACAAGGTGGTGCCAGATCTTTGCGGGACATCTTTGAGAAAGGCAATGTAAGTAATGCCACTGATAAACCAAAAGAGAAGATCCAAGTCAAAAGTGAAACGGAAGGTGCTGGACAAGTTTCTGAAAGCCAACCCATTATCAGAAATGATGTGGTGAAATCAGATATGGAAGTTTCTGATGAGTTTAATGTTGGAATGTCTAAATCACTTAAAAGCAAATTTGAACAGGGAGAAGTACATAATGTTGAACAAAAACAAACATCTGAACTTGAACGTCTGCCTAGATCTTTGGAAGAATATGGTTCAGGAGATTCATCACATATTAGTGAAAATACACCAGCAGCTCCAGTGGAAGGTATCTATCGATCGTCAGTGGTGGAAGATTCAGTTGATAGCGTTGAAGGTGGAACTCGTAACCTCAAGGATAAGTGGGAGAAAGGAGAGGTTGTTAGTGCTGCTCAGGATAAAAAACCTATTGAGCTTTTCAAATTTGATGAGGGTCAAGTTGCTGAAAATGAGCCCCTTGTAAGGGAAGGGATTCATAACAGCACGTCAGAACTGAATGAGCAAATGTCCGGGTCTGTTGATCTGAAAAACAAGTGGGAAAAAGGTGAAGTGCATAATGCAGAGGTTGGTGTACCAAATGTAGATATAATCCCACGACGGCTATCAGATTCTTACGATGAACAAGAGGTGAATGGAAATAAAGAAATCAATGGACAAATAGAGGTAACTGTATTTTTATCTATATTTATTGAATCTTTGTATCTAACGTTTACTGATACTGATATTGGCATAGGCCCATCCTCTGGTATAAGTTCATCCTCTTATGTTTGAGTAATTTTAATGCAAAGTAAGGCACTTTGGTATAAGCCCACAATAAATTGAAGATCCTAGTGCATTAACAAATTTATTTGTAACAAAGTCATCTTTCAAGACCCAGATATGCATTGGCATGACTACTTGTTCGTGGAGTGGAATTATACCTGACCTGCTAAATATTAATTCTTTCTTTAACATATATTATGTAAAATCATATATTTAATAATAATATGCAACATTTATATAGTGCTTAGTGCCAAGGCCTCTCAGCGCTTTACAATTACAGTATTACCACCAATCTTTTCTTCAATTTTATATACTGTGCACACATATTGAATACAATGAACAGTATACTGTAGAACCAAATAAATGAAGAATGTTTGGTAATTTTTCTAAGAACAACATAATTGTTTCAGCCAGTACTATAGTCAATTATGTGGCTGAATGTACCAATATCATTTGATATCTTCATAGATCCAAAATAATATACAAATATACGTTGCCTTGAGAGATGTTGGTTAAAACTATGGGCAGAGGTGCCTCCAAATAGTACTATTCACTGAGGTGAATAGTACTAT
>JAOTQE010106671.1:1744-13506 GCA_025631205.1 Nesometra sesokonis
TGACTGGTTAGGGAAAGTCAATGGCAGCAATTTAAAAAATGCTAATGACTTATGCTACGCATTGGATCTGTACATCCATGTTGTTACACTGCATGGATAGCTCATGCCTTGCTTACGCTCTGCTGAGCCATGAATCTGAACATAACCTTAGTTGTGTAATATAACAACTAAAAACAAATCAATACAAAGTAATTTATTTTTCCTTACAAAACCGAAAATACTATTAGCACCAAAGAATGCTGTGTACTAGAAAAAATTAGTATAGATAAAGATTTTAATATACAGTAATATCATTTTGTCTGATGTGAACACTGGGCTGGTATTCTCCAAAGCAGACTAACTTTAGTCCAGGAATCAATCCCGATTGAATCTAGGACTAACTGAATATGGTATTCTGAAAGGTGCTTAATATTTGTCCAGTTATAAACCCTGGACTAAAGTATATGAGGCATGACATGGAAAAACCAACAAGTTGTAAAAAATTCAAAATTGAGTTATTGTTAAAATCATACTAAATTTTTCGCAAGCTTTATAAAGAGGGTTCAAATATCGAATTCAAACTTCTATAACTAAGGTTATTGGAAAAAATATACAACAATTTCCTTTGTATTTATTTATATTTCCTGTTGTTTATTTGCTTATTTCTCCATAACTTCTTGTGTGACAACTTGGTGGTTTTCTATGACTAGCCCCATATCTAAATTTTGATTGCCGATGAACTAGGTTTATGCGACACTTCTTAAAGCCTGTTTTCCTGTTGATCGTTATTCCAAAAAACGGCGATTTGAAACGGCGATTGCGATTGTTAATTTTGAAAAATGACGATTTTTACAACGATCGACAGGAAAAGGGATCACTTTCGACGTTAAAAAAATGTTGACGATTTGGATCATTAAATTTGGTTGTTCGCGAGGCAACATTGCCCGCGGCAGGAATTTGCATGTTTTGGGCCTAGAAATAAATCACACATTTTGTTTATTCAATTTTTGGGAGTTCTAACTTGCTTCAGAACATGAAATATACAATTATCTAACTAATATATAAAAATTGTAATTGAAAAGTTTGTTAAATTTGTTTTATTGCGATTTCAATTCGTCGCGAAGATTTACGAATTTCGTTGCGCACAACGTAGTAAATAGCGGAAATATAGCGGTTCAGCGTGATTTGAATTTCATCGTTAATTTTTTAACTTTTTCATAACGATTCAAAATGCCCTTTCAAAACGGCGATTTTGGAATAACGATCGACAGGAAAATAGGCTTAAGCTGTGGTATATCAAGTTCTCTGTGTACGGGTACTCTCAAGCATCCCCCACCTCAGAAGCAGAAAATGATAAAAGTAGCCCTTTGAAAAAAATAACACCCTCAAACTCGGTGCGAAATACAGTGTAGATCGACTATCAGATCAAGGTCGCATGGTTTTAACGAAAATGTTGCACTTCACATGCTTCAGTGGAAATGAGCACTCCCCTTCAGGGGGAAAAAGACTACTGTCAGGTAAAAGCACCATAAAATCATAAATCACACCATATATGGTGTGTCAATGGGATATGCTCCTGCTAAGCCTCACTAGAAAAGCATGACATAGGCTATGTTCAGACTCAACGATTAAGTGGAGCGTAGCGTAGGCGGCGTATGATTATCTGTGTCTGAACTAGCCAGTGATTAGCGCAAGTCACTAATCCGGAGAGTAACTTGTGCTCCCTGCAAACCCCGGTTTAGCGTAAGCTACCGGAGCTACGCCTCGTACACCTGAATGGTTTTGTCCATGTGTTACGCGTTGTCCAATCACAATTTTCAATCAGTCTGCATTTGCCTATCAATTACGGATCACTGTTCATAGAAAACCCCACTAGCGGCAATTTTAAAATTGTTTATGACTGCGCTACACCTTGTGTCCGAACACCTGGTCGTTAGATTAGCTTGCGCCTTGCTTACGCTAAGCTCCACTTAAGCCATGAATGTGAACATAGCCATAGTTCTTACTGTTGGATGTGACAACATAAAAATGTAGGATGCCTAAAAATGTGAGGTATTTTTTATTTTATTTTTGAGGGAAAATCTTCGAGGGGATCTAAGACGGGCACACAAGAATTTTGATAATATAAAGAGAATGTGTTGCACATGCGCCCTTCCGTTACCATCACTAAATCTGTCCGATAAAATATTGCAGGATCCCTTATCTGAATTATACCTTTACAACTGAAAATACAATACAACCAACAGACATGGTACTGACAAGCTCTAAGAAGTTCTAATATTGGAACACCAAAACTAAATAATATGCAAGCAGATTTTGTTCTATTAGAATAGGTTCTCTCCTAAACTTATTATTACCATGCACAACTTAGTAGCTTTATTTGTGAAAAATTTAACATACCTCCAAAACATGGTCTCTGGCAGCAATGCAGGTATTATCACAGCTTATTCTCTCACGTTTGACACACAATCCCGTATTACCAAGTACACTGCCGTCCATCATAACCGAAAAGATAATGTTGTTAGATGGAATATCACGTACATATCCTGGTGGGCAGGAACATGGTGCTGGATTTAAACTAGGATTACACGATGGTCTGTTGACGTCCAGCAACAATTCGGACCATTGTGCACCTCGTCTCATTTGAATAATATCATCACATACGGCAATGTAAAGGCACGTGTTGTTACAGACTAAAAGGAAAAGACATCCAAATTAGAATAAAGAACCTTGATCTCAACAAGGGTTACTGCAGTAATGCAAATAATAGTAATTAATAATAATAATAATAATAATAGTAGAAGTAGCAGTAGTAACTCACCGTAACTCACCGAGGGTTATTGCAGTAATGCAAATAATAGTAATTAATAATAATAATAATAATAGTAGTAGAAGTAGCAGTAGTAGTAGTAGTAGTGGTAGTAGTGGTAGTAGTAGTAGTGGTAGTAATAATAATAACAACAATAACAATAACAATAATAATAATAATAATAATAATAATTAAAATCCAACTCAGCTTTAGATAACTTACATAATTTTTCTCTAACTTCCATAGAGAAGACTTTAGTTCCAGTGATTTACCTATTTTTTTTCTACGGAAGTTAGATAATTCTTTACGTTTATCTAAAGCTGAGTTGGATTTTATTTTTTTACTTAACTGCAAGTCACTTGGCGTATTTCCTAAATTCATTTGTTTTAAAATAAAAATAATAATAATAAATAACAATAATAATAATAGTAGTGGTAGTCCGGGGACGGCAGGGATATAGTCAAAGAAAGAGAAAAGATGGAGAATTACCAAGAACTTGCAAGAGAGATAAGAAAACTATGAAGAACTACTGCGAAAGTGACTCCTATTGTAATTGGTGCACTGGGAGCAGTGAACAATCTTGAAGAAGAAATGTCAAAAAAAAAAAAAAAAAAAAAAAATAATAATAATAATAATGATAAATAATAAATATAATGATAATGATAATAATAATAATAACTAGAGCGTACTCCGAGAGTGCATATTCTGACCCCCTGACGCAGTCAGTTTTTCTGTGTCCTTAACTGTAAAATGAATCTGGTCTGTGCCCCACATTAAAAAAATTCTGGATTGCCAACGAAAGGCATTTTGGACCACCCAAGAATTAGTTTTAGTAGAAACGGGACGGGATATTTGATACCGGTATTTTAGGTTTGCGGCTTAAACAGGCTCTTATATTTTATGAACCATAAAATAGATTTTTTTGCATTAATTGTGCAGTTTGTACTACTTTTAGGTTAAGAGTTCTTAAGGCTTGAAGTTCATATGCGTAAAAAAAAAATAAATGCTTTCAAAAATATATGCACTGGAGTTCATTAAAATAAATAAGTTAAATAAACAGGATAGATATTTCCTTGATTGTTAAAACTAGACAAAGCACATACAATCACAAAATAAAGAAGTTTTGAAAAACACTTAACATTCGATTTTAAAATAAATGTTGCAGAGCCAAACCAAATGAGACATAAGTCGCAAATGCTAGTTTTCCACAATAGGCAAAAATTTTATAATGGTCAATGTTTCAAATTTTATTTTATTTAAAAAATATACAGTTCATACATTCATCTTTCATACTACCTTAACAATTTTTAGATATATGATCAAAAAATATTTAAAAAGTGAAATTTGAAATGACCTTGCTTAGTCAATGTATACAAATAAACAATTTTCAAATGCAGTTTTCTCAAAACTTACATTTTAAATGTTCAAACTTTAATTGTTCATAACTTTGCAAGTAAACATCGTATGAAATTGGTTTTTGTTGCATGTTAAAGATAATAATGTGTAGTTTTATAATCCATAAAAAACTCAATTTTCAATTTTCCGACTTATGTCTCATTTGGCTTGGCTCTGCCACAAATGTAAAATGGTTATATTTACCTGGCATTGGTGTAATTGTAGTAACAGTTGAAACGGTTGTAGTGGTAGTTGAAGCTAAAAATAAAATATTAAATACATTACATTTTCTTTAATAAATTAAAGAGTATAATTTGTTTTTTCCGACTCTGATGTGTAAATGCACAGAATAACACAGTACAGTTGAGAAAACTTGTGAAAAAAATTTATGTTGTTCTTGAGTGGGACTCGAATGCAAAATATCTAGGTAACTAGCCTGGCATCCACTAGACCACCAAGCTTGCACTTAGTTACCAGTGGTGGCGTTACAGCCCCCTCCCTCCGCCGGGGAGAAAATAAAGATTTCGTCAGGGGGAATTGTAGGGTAATGCCAAGCCCCGACTCCAAAACGGGCTAAAAAAGCACGCAAAACACGGCAAATAACTTTTCTTTTTGCTCATCAGACTGAAAACCGGAGACACGCCCACCTCGAAAATTAACTTGCCCAACTCGTCGGGAGACCCATGCCCCCCTGTCGGGGGCATTGCCTTGCTGTCGGGGGCATTGCCTTGCTGTCGGGCAATTCCTGGCACCGCCACTGTTAGTTAATAGAGATAAAATCGAGCCCAATATTCAGATGGTACTGCAATATATGTGATTATACATTTTTGCATCAGGGAGAATACTAAATATTTGTTTTTGCAAAACTCTGACAGCGCCCTCAATTACTGTTACTATGGAGTGTTTGTTCAAGATTCAATACTCAACACAGTCTTAGGAAAGACTGTTTTATATCAATGGTCTAACTTGGGTGACTTTGCTAAGACTGTCTATGTGTTAAAGCCGGCTTTATTCTGTAAGTTAAGACCGTCAGTTAAGACTGTTTTATATCAATGGTCTAACTTGGGAGACTTTGCTAAGACCATACTATGTGTTAAAGCCGGCTTTATTCTGTAATTTAAGACCGTCAGTTAAGACTGTTTTATAGCAATCCGCAACAGAATTAAAATGGTGATCATGAGACTGGGCACCTTTACAAATAAATTTAACAAGAAAATATCGCTGCCACTTTATAAAAGGAATAATGTTTAATTAGTAGAATATAGTAGGATGAGAAGCAGCAATCTTTACAAATACGTTTTGTGAAAGACAGTGGCTATGATGAGTAGTAACAATAACTCCATGGCTATTCTTACGAGATTGGTTTACGTTTTTACGAGATTGGTTTACGTTTACACTCTAATATAATTTGTTTGTCTAACGATACTGATTGGCCGCATGATGGATGAATGTTTGTTGTGCGTTGGGGCTAAATTCTATTATACGAATCACTACAAGTAAGAAAGTATAATGCATACTCCAAGCAATGAGATACACGCCATCGTGGATCATTGATTAGTGGACCTTTCAAATCACTACAAGATGCTTTAATTCAGTGGAAGGAGAAGAAATTATAAATGTAACAACCCTACTTAGATAATTTACCTAGATCTAAGCCTAGCCAAGGCTATCCTACTAAGTTAGAGTTCTAGGCTAGCCATCTACTCAGCCCTGCAAAGACTCAGTGTCTCAGCTAAGTTAGACTGTGGACTTAACAAAGTTCTTTTATTTCCACGGAATTCAGTCCCTCATCTTGAAGCTGTTTCTTGGCCTCTTACTTGCCAGCAGCACACCTTGTAGGAGTATGTACCCTTGCGTAAACCCATGGTCGTAATAGCCATGTAATTATTCTTACGTCACGCCGTAAGAATAGCCTACTGCCTTCGTAAAAAGAAGTTTAAATGTTTTATATTACATGGACAACCATCCTCATCGGATCCATCAGGACAGTTTTCATCTCCATTACAACGTGCTTCGTTTTCTATGCACAAATCATCGGAAACGCATTGAAAGCATTCCGGCGCTTCTGTTGTTTCAGTTGTCGGAGGCTCAGTAGTTGTTGGTGCTCTCGTAGTAGGAGGCAGAGTTGTGGTAGTTGTTGGTTCATCAGTTACAGGCTCAGGAACTAAAAAAAAAATACAGGAGTTAATTTACAGTAGAAAACAGGGACAAGGGTGGACGCCAGATTGTGAATTGGGGTAGGGTGTGGCTTGATACGGTTTCCAAACACAGCCCTTTCAAAATCTGTATTTTTTCTATTCTTTAGCATTGTGTAATATGAGTAGTAAACCCACTTTTTGATTTGAGAAATCTTGGAAAGTGTTTTCCTTCATAATCTCATTGTCCAAATGTTGTGAAATTTTGTCACTAATTGTTCTATAAGTAGAAATTTTAATCTCAGATTTACCCTTTAAAATCAATTTTCTCCAAAGTGTGATTCCATACATATACATTTCAAGATTTTCTGTTTATACTCAACCCTAATTCAAAAAACCAATTTGAAGCTTATATATCTTCTATCCGAATATAACAATAATTATATACTGGATTGATTAATCCTTGTTCATTGATTGGTTAAAAGCGTGTCACATGATCAACCATAATCCAACCATCAAAGTACTATTTTCGGATCCGTAAATAGTAAAAGAGTATTTACGAATTTTGTCCCGATTTCAACACCAGATGGCACATCTCATGTGACCTGACGCTGGTACCGGTTGCGACCGCAGTGTTCAGCGCTGCACTGAACTCTCACTGGTACCATATACACCGGGTCAACGGGGTCGAAACCAATCAATGAACAACAAAGTATGAATCCAGTATATAAAATAAATATATACTGAGATGAAAGGCTCTGGATTAAAATTATGGCAAAAGTACGCCCCTCAACAAATAGTACTTTTGCAGTCACTTTGGGACCCATAGTTTTAACCAGAGATTTTCATCTCAGTATATATTTCAGGCTAGTCGTGGCAAACCCACTAAGTTGTCGCACAGGAAGTTATTGAGAAATAAGCCAATAAACAACAGGAAATATAAACAAATACAAAGGAAATTTGTGTATATTTTGTTCAACTTCAGTTATACATGTCCGATTTTGATAGTTGACCCTTCATTTTAAAGCTTACGAAAAGTCTAATATGGTTTTAACAATAACTCAATTTACAATTTTCCTACAACTTGGTAGTTTTGCCGTGTCACACCTCACTTGCATACCCAACTCGATTTTCTGTACCAAAATTTATCATTTTATGATGACGCCTGACATATGCATATAGGAAAATATTACCCATCACTTTACAGAAAATGTTCCCTTAAGAAGGTTACAGGTTAAAGTTATTATTCTAACAATATGTGTATCATATATCATTTATTTCCCCTTTACAGAATACATACAAATTAAAAACATAGTACAAAAGTAATTAAATTACTATTTAATTGTGTGAAAATATATCTTACCACATCTTGGACAGCATTGACCTGGTGGTGTGTGTGGAACATAGCCCTATAAATATAAATTAAGTTAATGTGTTATTAATTCTTTAAGGCACATGACAAATGATTGTCAATAGTAAACTATCATGTTCAGGTTGGAAAATAAAAAATCAAAGAGAAAAATAAGACGTAAACATGATATTTTAAATATTAAAGCCCTTTTACATGATGATGCTATTTACATTTTAATGTTGAAGTTCAAGAAGAATTTGACAAAATCTAAATCCGCCAAATTTTTAAACTTTACCATGCTGTGTGCAATATTTATGTATATTTTTTTTTGTAATGATATTTATGTTAGTTTTGTATATATGTATATAAGTTTGTATTTTTGAGGGCCCCTCATAATTAGATTACGCTGTTCTTCTTGTGTGTTCCTAGCATATACCTGGCGTGTTCGTAGCGTGTATGTAGGGTGTACTCAAGAGGTATATAAATGAGTCCCGCACCACCTCCTCGTCACTTCTCCTCCTACCCTCATTGGTGATGACAGAGCTATTGATCGTGTTTGAAGAACCACCTGATGGATGATCTCGACAGGCAGCAACTTCAGCACGCAGTCGCGGTTCTCCAACATCAGCAGAACCTCATACAAATGGCAATTTATCAAGTCAAAGTGTATACCACCGTATCTATGGCTGGCTGACATTTTAGGCATAATAATTGGTTTATATCCTTGTAACGTATTATCATTCTATCTGGTCTGTTTTTGTCTCAGAAAGACACAAAATATCATGATATTTAATATATTCTTTCAGTACACCCAATTGTAATTTACTATTAAGCCCATCACATAAATCCCAAAACAGTGATACTATTTGCGGTGCATGCGCTGGCTATTCGTCCAGCACGTTAGCAACACGCGATGCATGCGTTGGGGTTTTAACATAAGCGCTCTGTGTACGGTGGGTTTGCACTCTTTATATGCCCAGAATACACGCAGCTCGTCAGCAACACGTTATATATTCGGTGCAAGCTCGTTAGCTTCTCCCAAATCCTGACAGGAGTTGGCCGCACAACAACTATTTTCCATTTTTTTTGCTGAATTTCAATGCATGGGCCGTGCGACGGCTATAAGTGACCGAGCATTTATATTGGTGAATCCGGTAGAAAATTGGACAAAATAAACCCACAGAACTTGAATCCAGTGCTGCGAGGTCAAAATAAACAGCCAGAGAACATATCGTGAGAAGCGGTGGTGATAATATAGATTGAACTGGAGTAAAGGTGCTTGAGAGGGAACCAAAGGAATTTTTTTTTTGTTGGGTGTTGGCGGATTAATATTAAAACTAAGGAGCCAAATTTGAACATAGACAAAGCCTTAGATTTAGATCCTGTCTGGGACAACTTGCTCCAAAAATGGGGGTGACGAAATAACTCTCTCAAGTTTCCAATCTGATGTCATCTCCAATGCGAAGATCACAGCAAAACATCAGCTGAAAACGGATGTAGTACATCCGAAAGTACTCATGAGGTATGTAAATTCTGTAATGTAGACGTATAAATTATTATTTCGGATTAATAATGGCTTCAAAAAATTTCCTGTCATTAGATTTTGCATTAAATTTTACAGTATTTGCTTAATATAAGAACTTACCAAACTGCACTCAAGTTCTTGACACATATATTCATGAATTAATATTTCCCCATTAGCGTGACAAATACCGTTTCCACAATCACTAATTTGCCATGTGTCACCAATTTCATGGACCACTCCATCATCAGTAACACAACGAGCTATAAACAATTTAAAAAGTTGTGTTAAAGTCTTCCTTAATTTTTTCCTGTAAAGTTTTCTTCCAACTAGTGCATAAGAAAAAGCCACATGTCATTAGGATGCTTTTAAAAGTGGTGCTATTGATACTAAAACATGGTTTTTACTAGCCGTCACATTTGCATTAATGCAAGTGATATGATGCTCTTCCACTATTCTTACATTTCACCCATTCCACATGAAGGGTAGGGTTACAATCTCAGAAAATTTTGTTAACAGCTCGTTGAGAATTTGAGATAAGCTTTTAATAAAATTAAGGGAAGAAAAAAATAAGAATAAAGGGAAGATGATTTTGTACAGTAACAATAGCTGATCTGCTATGTAGCGCTAGGTTATGACTATGAATTGCCCAAGTAACCAAGGAAGGCCATTCTGTAACATGACTTGGAAATGTTCCAGAGTCGTGCTGTTCACATTAGCCTTTCAGAGCGGTTAAACTAGCTCGGTAAGTTTTACTGGACAGATTTCAGTTTTTAGATTTACTGAACCAAGTCCAGTGTGAATGAGTCTTTAGTCAATACCTGTTTTTCATTTAATAATTTTTCCGTGGACACTTCATCAATGAAGGATTGACGAAATAATTTTGTTTTCTTTTGGTCCTAAACTTTTGAGTTCCATTCCACTCCAATCCTAAATCTCTAGTTTTAAATTAAATTTAAAGAGATTGCTGAGCCTGTTTCTTTATTATGTTTATATTTTGATATTCTGCTTGTATTCCGCACCATTAGCAAATCAGCTGTTGCTACTGTACGAAATGTTTTTTTTCATTTTCTTATTTCTTTCCTTACATTATTGTTAACACGATTTTTGTGACATCTTACGTTATCGACCTTATCTTCCAAACAATTTGTCAATTCTACGTTATATTCAATGACCATAGATTTCAGGTAAATTGAAAATTATTTCTTAATAACTCATGTCTGCATAATTACACATGCGTTCAACTATTAAAATACTCAAATCACTTTTAATCACATTAGAGCATGTTTCCAACCATTCTGAACATTTCATAATTTTCACAAATTTTACGCAACATGCAGGAATGATAGAAATAACGTTTTTAAAAGATAATGGGTTCCTAACATGTTACCCATAAATTTCTATTTCTTTCAGTAACTTTAGAGACAATAACAATGCCCTATGGGTGGTGCATCAAACTAACAAATCCGTATGTTTTTATGGCAATAAACAGTGAAATTATGTTGAAAAAAATTCATATATTATATTAAACAGCTTATCCTTAGAATGTCCATGATCCCCAAATTTGATGTTATATTCTGAGATCTTATAAAACGTACATTTTTTAAAATATTACATAATATTTTTTGTATTAATATAAGCTTATCTGGGTAATTGGCAGTCGATTTTATCTGAAATTTCCATGTTGTAATAATTCTTTACAAGAAGTAAGACATTCATTTTCGATTTTGATGATGTTATCATAGTGCAAAAGTGGATTAAATGGCAGGAGGTGAATATTGCACTTATCCATGCTCAAATTCCATGCAAACTCACAATGTTATATGCTATTGTTATTGGTTGCTCATATGGTACTTCTCTGTGTCGCTTTGGGTAATTTTGATTGCACCAAATCGTTACATTAAGTGTAACATGTGGATCAGCTAACTCGTAAAACAGATGAGTTCAATTCTAGTTTCGATTATTTTCTTTATTTTTTTTTAATGTTGCATATTATACTATTATATAAATCACCAAGCACATAGAGGATTCTTGCATTATGCACTATAAAAATCTATTATTATTAATGTACATGTTTATGTTTTTTTAATATTTACTCCGTCAAATACAAGAATCTTATGTTTCATGTTGGAGTCTTGGCTTAAAGTTCTACGAACCTATGACTGTACTATAAAATTTAGATGGCCCACATAGGCCTAATAATATACAACAAACAACTTGTTAACCTGTGAAACTTGTTTGAGTGAAATTAATTTTGTTTAGAATAAGAATTTAGCTTAAATTGATCAGGAAAAACACAACTGTTATAAGGGTCAAGAAAGGTTATCATTTGATATTTTAAGATAGCAGCAATTACTATAGATAAGCTTAAAAGAGGTCAGCCCTGCCTACTGTAGTTTCTAGGTTTTTTCACCCAGTGAGGGTAGTAGACACAAAATCAATTATTTCCTACATACTATATTAAACCATTTAAAAAAAATATATATATTTTTTAAAATTAAAGTTTGTATATAATATATGCAAATGCTTTTTGTACATTAATGCCTTAACCTGTATTTATACAATACTAAA
>JAOTQE010106682.1:0-13504 GCA_025631205.1 Nesometra sesokonis
AGAGGCTATAAACCCAGAGAAGGACTTACAAATTGCCTCCTTTTTCACCATTGATGTAGTATGGTTAGGGCCCACACGCTGTGCAAGTCCAATACAAACATGGCTCCGTGTGTGTGTGAGACGCATCTAAACCCAAATTTTTGACCCCAATTTTGTAACGATATAGCATATTTTAATCACAAACAAGTATTATTTGATCTTTGATCTTCAAAATTTGGGACATGAGGTGGGTCAACGTGTCTTAGTGTATGTTTAATTCTCTTCTAGTGTTGTTCTGTATATTCTGACAGCAAGATCAATAATATACCATAATCGGTTGTAATTATTTTTAATGATATATGACATTTCAGTCATAAACAACTATTATTGACCTTTGTCTTCGAGCGTTTTTCTGTGTATTTTGACACAATTATAAACCATATACCATATTTCGTTGCTGAAATAAAATTTTTAGACTTTAAAACAGAGGTCAATGACCTTTACAGGGCCGAAAAATCACTTTCCCCACCCCTATGCTTCCTTACGTTTTTTTTTGTTTAACTAGTTAGCCATTCCTACACAAATCCATTAAAATCAGCTTCTTTTAAATTTTTTGACAGTTTGGCTGTTTTTAGGCTTAATTTCAGGTTACTATATAATTTGGAGTTTTTACTTAGAAAGTGTTTTTAAACATCCTGATGTAGGGCCTTGATATTCAGAAAATTTATAAAATTAATCAAATTTAAACAATTGATTCTACCTCAAATTCTTCTTCCATAAACGTTTTCTTTGTTTCTGGATTCGTACGCTTCAATCTTGTTAGACGACTAGTAAAGTCTGACAATGGAAATTGCACAACCCGATTCAGGTAAAACTCACTCAATGCATTGTAAATAAAAATATACTGATCCTGTAAAAAAACAACCCATATGTTTAAATAGAATCGTTTTAATACTGTTTGAGCAATCAAAAAGATGCTTATACGGCGCCAGTTCTATCAGTCTCATTTATTAATTCTTATTTGTGGTACAGTCAATGAAGGCATAAATCGGAAAATTGAAAATTGAGTTATTAATTATTATGGATTATGAAACTACACCTTATTATCTTTAAAATGAAAACAAAAACCACACGATGTTTCCTTGTGAAATCATGTACAATCAAAATTCGAATATTTAAAATGTAAGTTTTGAGAGAATAGGCTAAGCATTTGAAAATTGCTTATCAGTATACATTAAGCAGGACAACGTTAAATTGTATTTTGACCTTTTTTGATCATATATCTGAAAATGTTAATTGTAAAATCAAAGAAGGTAATAAAGTAAGGAATATTATTGTTTATTTTAAAAATCAATTTTATCCGTTCCTTCTTTTATATTAACATCCTTTATGCACAGTCCATAATTATTAAGCTAAAGGATTTGAATGCTGTGCATGAAAGCATTCGTAAAAATGTAACTGTTTTGATATGGGAATTTAAATGTAATAGTTGGAACGATTGTGAGTATATTAAATGCAAGTAATGTATATTTCCTTCCGGCACAATTAATATAAGCATAGCTATGCTTACTAGTTAGGCCGGTAAGAATTCGACATTTCGTTCAAATTTATTAATTTAAAAATAATTGATGAGTAAAACATATCATATTTACAAATATTTATAAATGATTCCATAAGGTAATGCATATGTGCCTCAAAAACAGTCAACAAGTAAACCCCTTTTGTAAATCTAAAAGTGCATTAGATAAAAAGACACAACATGATAAACACATAATCCAGTTCTATACTGTAATGTAATTCAAGATTCAAGATTTTTATTGCTACTGAAGCTAGCTATCCGCTTAAAATTACAGCAGTACATAAGACAATACATACATAATAATAAATATATACAGTGTAATTGTACATAACAATAAATATATACAGTGTAATTGTAATTGTAAAGGCGGGGTAGGGTGTTAATGCAATTCAAGTTGTTTATTTATCCGATAGATGATTGTAGGGCGAATGCTTCCATGATAATAGACAACAGTGATATGGTACAAATTGACCAAACTCACCAATTCTTTTCTGTCGGTCGTTTTTTGCATGTTAGTACTAGTGTTTCCTAGGCTTTACTTCATATTCCATGTATTAGGTTTTAGATAATACAAAAGTTTCGCAAATTTACGAAATACAGTAACGAAAACGAATACGTCACATTCACATTTTCTAAAGTTGCTGTGTTAAAAAAATGTCATTTATTCAACGTGTTCAATTCAAACGTTACAAGAATTCATGACGTATCCGCTTTCATATTTTGTATTTTGTAAAGACGAGAAACCTCACTAATGTCTAATCCTCCCCACAAAAGAATGTACACTTACCATAGTTTGTACCATATTAACGCGATCATCTCGAATATCTTTTATATATTTCAGGACATCAACTGATTCTTCCTCTTTTATCATGTCCATCATGGCGTCAATCACAATGTATGTTCCTGTTCGACCAACTCCGGCACTAAAATCAATTAATAGTTCCTATTAATTGGCTTGTCAATACAGTTGTTTTTCTCCATTACCTGTCCCTCGAGTGTTTTGTGTTGCGTTTTGTATAGGCTATATACATAATATTGCAAATTTAAATAAATAATTTAACAATGACCCAATTTAGGGCATATCAAGGAACATGGAAAGTGGCGTACCGATGGGATGTTGACAGGCACAAAAACAAACGTTATGTTATCTATAATATGTTGTGAAATGATTGACTTAGTGATTCCTTTCCGTTACACTCCTTGTCTTCTGAATCTTGTGAATGGGATGGAATGCTCTTTTCTTCTCAATGGGGTGCTGGAGGTCCAAATCATTGCATTTATAATGTTAATTTATATTTTTTTCTACCTATGATGGAGTGCTCGAGTACCGTACGAACCTCCTGGATAGGCTGCTGTAATTTCACTTTTATCTGAGATAAAAATATCCGCGTGGTTGTCTCAAAACATTTTTGCCGAAAATGTATGTTTTCTTTTTAGAGTTAGATATTTTTATTGCAAAAGGTAACATAAAAAAAACAATTGATAAAATTTTAAATTTCCGACTCACAAATCATCCATTGTATTAAATCTTGATAGTGGGATAACAAAGAAATCCTACTCAATAACAATTGTATAATAATAATAATAATAATAATAATAATAATAATAACAATAATAATAATAATGATAATGATGATAATATTATTAATAATAATAATAATAATAGTAATAATAATAATACTACCTCTACAACTACTCCCAGTACTACTACTACCTACTACAACTAATACTAATGATGATGATGATGATGATGATGATGATGATACTAATAATAATACTAATGACGATGATGATGATGATAATAATAATAAAATAATTTTCCTTCATACCTGCAATGAACTAATGCTGGCTTTGCTGAAGATTCTCTTGCAACTTGAACATTTTTAATGAAAGACATCAACGCAGTGGGAGATTTTGGAACCCCCTTGTCAGGCCAGACGGTGAAATGAAACTGCTTAATTGTACGGTGGGTATCGTCTTTCTACAATAGTAACAACAAATCTTTTATTTCATAAATTTGTAGTTTTTGGAAAAGGTTAAATCAATTATTTTTGTTGTATATATGTCTTACAAACCTTCAGACGGTTGGTAAATCCTAGCTATTTGAAGGGAAAAAATAAATAAACATTACCAAATTTTGTAAAAGTAAAAAATTATATTGCGGAAAAAAATTAATAAAAAAACATGATATGATGCTTATGTAATAGTTTGCGTACAGCCATAAATTAACATATCTCTACGATTTACCAAACATTGATAAAATGATTCATCCGGATTTCTTTTAGATAATCCAAGAAAGTAAGAATAATAAAACGTAAACTCGCGTTTAGTATTCTCTAGCTTTCGTTGGTTAAATGTTGGAGACTACCAGTGAACAGTTTAACTGTTCCCTGAGACTACTAAACGTAAGTTTACGTTTTAGTATTTATATTTTCTTTGATTATCTAAAAGAAATTTCTAATGCGTAACAATTATTTTTTTTTTTTATTTTTAAAGGGTGTCTGAGACATAAAACAAACTAAATTTTTACCTACAAAAATATATTCATTTTACTTACACGCCAAATATCAATAGTTCTAATCACATAATCTCCAATTGTTTCTTCTCTAGCAACTGATACATTAATTCCACCACAGCCATAAATTAACATATCTCTACGATTTACCAAACATTGGTAAAATGATTCATCCGGATTTCTTTTAGATAATCCAAGAAAGTAAGAATAATAAAACGTAAACTCGCGTTTAGTATTCTCTAGCTTTCGTTGGTTAAATGTTGGAGACTACCAGTGAACAGTTTAACTGTTCCCTGAGACTACTAAACGTAAGTTTACGTTTTAGTATTTATATTTTCTTTGATTATCTAAAAGAAATTTCTAATGCGTAACAATTATTTTTTTTTTTTATTTTTAAAGGGTGTCTGAGACATAAAACAAACTAAATTTTTACCTACAAAAATATATTCATTTTACTTACACGCCAAATATCAATAGTTCTAATCACATAATCTCCAATTGTTTCTTCTCTAGCAACTGATACATTAATTCCACCACAGGCGAATAATTTTTCTTCGTCTGGCCAATATTTCTCACATTTTGTCTATTTTTACAAATACAGGGAGTTACAACACTTAGTATAATTACGTAGCTAAAAATAACGATAATGATGATAATGATGACACTTGATAGGACAACGTCGTCAACGGCGAGTACAACGACAACAACAAAAAAAACGAACAGACTGTGGCGACGATGACAAAGGCGACAACAACACAAATAATAACTGAAACTGTATAGATAGCACTCATTTCCCCTCTTACTCCCTCCCCTTAAATCCACCCCTGCAAACGCATAGGGAGCATATGCGTGTGTGTTATTCTTAATAGAATAAAAATGGAAAATAAAGTTGCGGAGAAGCAACAACAAACAAAGAAAGAAATAAAACGAACGACAGAAAAAAGGGAGAAAAAGACACATGAATATGAGTACCACAATACGAGAATGTGGTGTAGCAAGTAACGAAGCAAATGAGGAGCGAAAGAAAATGAAAAGGAAAAAAAGTAGCATCAAAAGACAAAGGGAGAGTGGCGGAACAAGAACCAAATAATGATAAAAGGAAGTAGGGGATAAAATGGCAGAAATTTGAGTAATTCAGAGAACAACGAAGTAATAAGAATAGAGAAGGAAGCTTTAAAACAAAAAAAGATAAAAGGAGAGACAATAGAGGACTATGATAAAAATCATTTAATAATAACAGCAAGACAAAAACGCAGAAGTGAGGAAAGAAGAGAGAAACCGGCAAAAGGAGAATCGAAGGAAATCTGAAACAAGAGGAGCAACGAAAGGCCAAGGAAGAAGAGGAGCAATATACAATTAAAGATTAGAAGGAGCAATAGGTATGTGGAAGTAAGTATGCGTCCAACACGAAAAAGTTGAGTATTAAGAGAACAACGAAATTGGGTAAGTGCAGATGTAAAAGGTAAAAGATGGAGGAGCAAGAGGCAAAAAACGAAAGAATAGAAAGAGGGAAACAGCAAAAAAATGCCCAGATGATTAGAGAACAAAAGAAATAAAAACGTGGAAGTGGGGTAGCAAGAGAGCAACCCGGCAATGTAAAATGAGAAACAATATGAAGAAAAGAAAAGTATGACGTAGATGCTCAAGAACAAAATTTGGACACCTACGTAAGTGAAGCAAGTGCATAAGAAAGATGGAAGGAGGAGAAAGTTTAAACGGAAGAGGGAATACACAGTTGCAGAGGAGCAAGAAATAAAAAAGAAGTAGAAACTAATGGGCAAATGAACAAAAGGAATCAATCAATCAATCAATCAAAATATCATTTATTTATCCTTTTTATATTACATTATACATATCAATATATTGACATAATAATAATTGATAATAAAGTACATATCTATTTGCATACACACAAACCATATAATATACAAAAGAGGAAAGAACAAAAACAAAACACATTGGACACGACAAAAACAAGTAAACAATACAAACATAACATAAGACGTATTGATACATGACAAGACAATTAGGATAATTTAATGTGTCACGCTAAAAAAATATGCAAGATAAAAGAAACAAAGAGATTAAATTTTGTCAGAGAATTAAGCAATATATTAAAATTAATATGGAAATTACAAATCAAAAAGTGGCGGTAGTGATTGACACGAGGTGGAAAGAACAAGGAAATGGTAAGAAAGATAAAAAGATAGAAGATGAGCTGTAAGAGGCAAACGAGTAATTAGAGTGAATGAAGAAAAAGTATGAGATTGAAATGCAAAGGTGGAATTTAAGTAACTAGAGCAAGGGAGGAGGTAAAGAGACTGGAAATCGACAAAATATTATAATACAGCACATTGCAGAAATATATTCAAAGTAACATTATATGCTCATTCCATGCCAAACTACTCCTTTTTTTCCGGTCCACCTCTGATTTTTATGAATGTTGACACACTTGTACGTATCATTGAGAAACGGTAGCACACCAAATTTCCCCGCCTTTGATCCATTTCTCACGAATCTGCAGTAATATGATCCAGTTAATTCCTGTATATAAAACTCAACTACAGAATATACCAGCAAAGGAATTAGTCATTAAAACCTGGATAGTAGATACTAGCGAAACTGAAGGGATGCCTTGATTGCACAGAGTGAGATGTTTTCATGGACACGGCTGAAGGTCTAGGTGAAGCTACAAACGTTAAATCGGAATATATTCGTTTCAGTAAAAATATATGATAATTCCAGTCAAGAAAATAAAATTACTTTTAAATAACAAACCCTGGGTCACAAAAGAACTTAAATTACTCTTAAATGAAACAAAAAAAGACTGTTTCCTAATGGTAAAAAGGCTGAATATAACGATATACAAAATCTTTTGAAACATAACATTGTTGAATGTAAAAAGGTTTATATAAAATACTAAGAAAGTGTGGAAGGGTCTACAGACTATTACGGTTATAAACCCCAAACTAATTATATTTCTGTTGATAATGAATGTGAATATGCAAATGGTCTGAATCAGTTTTATAATAGATTTTACAAATTTGATGTTACCTCACAAATGAATGAATCTGTAAACAACGAATGGAATTGAAATTGAAGACATCCAGATTACTGATAGAGAGGTTAACCTTATGTTTAAGCAACTGAATTCAAGAAAAGCCAAGCCTGATAATATAAGTTGCAAGATACTGAAGGAATGTGCTTATCAGTTAGCCTTTCCACAAACTATTTCAATGTTCTGTAGACGAAGCATCAGTCCGTTCTCTGTGGAAAAAATCTATGATTATGCTCATTCCCAAAAAACCGAACCCCAAATAATGAATGACCTCCGGCCCGTAGCACTTACATCTGTCCCATTTATTGTTTTGAAAAAAATATATTACAAGGATTACTTGATGACCGTCAGTTTGCATATCTACCGAGACGATGTGTTGAAGACGCCGTTTTAGCCTCATAAATAATGTCTATGAACAGTTTTGGGCTTTTTTTGGGGGCTTTTCAAGAATTTTGTTTGTTGACATTTCTAGTGCGTTCAACACTATTCAACACTACCTTCTGGCAAATAAATTGGTAGAGTTAAATGTTAATCCAAAACTTATTATCGATGATCAACGTAAATTTGACTTTCACATTGGAAGTAAATAATATAAACTACAGAAGCGTCTGTTTTCTCAAAAACTGGACTCTTTAAAATTGATCGAATCATTTTACACATTTTTTATACTTTACAAAGCATTATTAGTTTTTGTTTAGTTTGCTACTTTGACAATCCACAGCAGTTCCAAGTAATGAAATAATCTGCATAATATTCAGGCGCCCCCTGTCATTACTATACACACGGAAAGCATCGTTGAGCGATACGTTTATCAACATTGGCTTTATGTCGGGAATTTAATAATTTAGGCCCGAGAATTTTAATAATAGTTCAAAAGTTTGCCCTAAACTATGATTAAATGTAAATGCTTTGTTGACCACTCCTGAAAACAAAAGTATCAAAACACTATCTTAAAAAAATCTTTTAACAAACAGTACTTAATAACAACTACATACCTTAATATTCCCACAAAACACCAAAGAATACAACTGTTAAAGCAAATTTGAATATGCATCTCGTTTAAAATATTTCGATCATCATTAGATATAAACACGTCGGTAAACTCCTGAACAAGCAATCTAAAACATATTTATGTTGTAATGCTCCTAAAAGCATTTAGCTGCATGCTAATTGAAATTTTATACGAGGTATTTTTACAAACTTGTCAACGCCGTGCGTTACGCATGTTGATATGAGATGATTGTTTTTGTTTTCTTATTCGCCACTGCGTGTAAATAATTGAGGGCGTCTGACTTATTTTGTATGTTTGGAACAGCAGTGAATCCTACATTTAAAGACAAGTTTCTCTTAACTAAGTTCGTTAAACAAGCCACTCGAATTATATATGATAAGCAAATCAGCCTCGATTAATTATATTATAATTTGATGATTAATACAATTAATTGATTTAAATTTCTTTGCAGATGTATTGTTTTCGTTTTCCATATGGATAATTTCAGATGGATGCAAAAAGTAATCAGAGATTAGATTTTCAAAATCAATGAGAAATACAACAATGGATAAGCCTGGAGGTCGATATATATTTACAAAACAAAATGATTTTGAATTTGATGTGATTTGTGCATGAATTGCTTCGAAAGATTTGTATCATCTGTTTTCACAATAACTTCTGAGTTAGACTTATAAAGTATTCCTACACCGCCACCTACTTTTCCTACTGTGGAACATGATTAAAACTAAAACCAAAAGGCGTCAGATTTCCAATTACAATATCATCATTTTGGTTTAACCATGTTTTCGATACCATTACAATATCTAGATTGTGAACATGCACAAATTCAACAAATTTATCACACTTGTTTCGCAATGAACATGCATTCAGTACACACACGTTTAGTTTATCACGAAAGTGATTTTTGTCTCTACTATCTAACAGTTTACTGTTGACCTCTGGTGTACAGTGGGTTTAGTAGGAGTCTGACAGTTTTCAGATAATTTTGCCAGTCTCTTACTCGATGTTTGCTTATGATCACTTTGAGTCGCTGGATAGTTCTGGTTGGTTAATCTCTTCGTTGGTTGATACTGATTCGAAGGTAAAAAACTTGATGAATTCTGGCTTGTCTAGTGATGAATGACTTTACCTTGTTCTAAGCGGTTTACAACACTATTTATTCTATTTTTGGCAAGTAAACCAACTCCTCGCTTGTTGAGATCCACTCCATCACATGTTAGCCTGTCGTGGGTAATGTTCTGGTTTCTAATATAATTCCAACAATTTTGTTTAGAGATCTGTCTAAGTAGATCGTTTGTATTACTCACCCTCTTTCTTTGAGAAAGCGACTCATGTTTTCGATGTATAATCGCTAAGTGAAGAAACTTTAGCAGCGATGGTTTCATGTGTGTCATTGGTATTATTAATTCCAACATGAAATACTATCCTATTTACTTGATGTTTGGTTGACAGATGTTTAGCAGTCTCCGTAATGTCTTCAACTTTTGCTCCTCGGATTGTACGTCATATAACCTTATATTCGTTGACTTAGAAAGTTGTTTAGGATTTAAATCTGTAATCATAGAGTCACCTATAATTAAAATATCAGCTTTTGTGTCAGTTTTTTGCACTGACTTATTTTTAGGTGAGGGTTTAGTGGAGTTTAGTTCCTTATGTTTCAGTGCGCGAGTCAGGGCCAGAGATACTGTCATTTGTTGTACTTTGTGTACCCAGTACACTACTGTTGTGTTACTCTATATCTGTGCTTGTACCGGTCAGGGAGTGTTGAAAGTTATCTTCACTTAAGAGTTTAGTACCTTCTTCATAGAAGACGAGCACGTTAATCTTGAAATAGCAGGTCTAATTTTATTTTGACTCTACACTATTTCGTCGGTTTACTGTAGTGAACGACGACGTGTCTAATGCAATTTCGGCAGATTTTGCTTTATATGCCTGATCTTTAGCAGTTAAAACTTCCTTGTAAGCAGCGGTTAGATGTTCTTGTATTGTACTTGTTTTTCATTCCCTATGAGGAGGTTGTTGTTGTTGTTGTATTTCATATTTGTTATATCATTCTTGAGACTGTCTAATTGTAATCTAAGATGTTTATCCTGTTTTGGTGGTATATTTCCTTTGAAATGTTTAACATCTTTTTTTCAATTCATTTAAATCAGACTGGATGTTTTTCAACAGAGCACAATACTGTTCATCACAAATGGTTTTGTTATTAAGTGGCAGGCTTAGTTCTTCTTTTAGTTTTCTTGTTTTCAGTTCTAAATCATAATTTTCTTTAATATGAATTTTTAATTGATCAATGATTGAATTCTTTAGGTCTCCAATAGCATGGCAACACTCACTAAGAACGTTGCTACTAGATCTATTAATATAGTCAACAGTGATTGGTTCATAATTTTCTTTGAGCGTGTCATCTCGCACTCTGTGTATTTCTAATATCTACATCCAGTGGAGCACATGCAGCATGAAACTTATGCATGTCATCTACGTCGATGATAGTGATGGCCGACAGATTTTAATTTTGCTTGACGTCGGTCGCGTTAACGGTGATCAATGGTTGTAGTTTTATGTCATCGGTGGTTTTGCAGTTTCTTGGATCAAAAGACGTGCCCTTTTGTACACCGTTTTCATTTATAATTTTTCTGTGCTTTTTCTACAATAGAAAGCTTAAAACAAAGCACCATGGTAATCGTCAGTATTAGCTTGACACTTCAGCCATGATAGATAAATGCCTGGTTTTTACCAACAGCTACGGCATATACCTTTTCCGTTTAGACTCTTGTTTATTTTGTTTATTCGCCATAGTTGTAAAACGACAACGTACTGTACCACTATGCTATGTACGTATAGGCTGTTTACTGTGTACATATAACAATGTTGTAGATGGTTGATTGGTTTTAAACAATGGTTGCCTAGTACAATGACGCTATTCGGTGAATGGCCGATTTAGAACGAGATGATCACTTTCTACAAAATATACAGAAGAAGAAATTTCTCGCCCCTGTCTTCACGAACGAATTTAGTTCTAGGCCTAGCAATTAGCCTAGTATTTTCAATAATATATATGATAAGATAATACAAATGCTTCTATTTTAAAATGGTGACAATCTATAACTTACGAACTCAGCAACTGTGAAAATATAAAAAAAAAATAAAAATATAACTCAAAAGAGTATGATTTAATGAAAATTTTCAGGAGTGCTTTGATACGTTAGTGTATAGCGTCCGGCGTCAAAAACCATAAACAGAGATCAATTTGATACACTGTAGATAAATCAGCTAGGAGGGACCTCAAACGAGATACTTTTTATAATTAATTTTAATCAGAAGTGGTTTTAAACCGCCAAGTATATATACCTTGTATATTTATATTTAGAAGCGTTAACAATGAGAAAATCTGCTGAGAGTGAAAAAGTCGCCCCAACCGGGACCCGAACCCGGGTCGTCTGCTTGATATTGAGCACTCACAGGTTTTTTCTATATTTTGGATATGGTCATCCTCACTTATTTTTTTATTTACTAGTTCTACTGTAGATGACAAATTTACAGAAAAACAGGCCTTCACTCTCAACGAACACACAAGTCCCAAATATTATATTACTCTACCAATACGAATCCCTGGCACGTATGTAATTGCTTAAAATTTAAAATTGTATCTTTTACAGCATAATTTGTTGTTTGATGCATTTTCCTGTAATATCTTTCAAACCAGTGGATTTTCCAAAGTGAAATGTTGTAGGCATGATTGACACTTCACTGCCAAACAGCGTATCATTATTGTTTTTCAAAATTAATTGATACCAATTTATTGAAAAAAGTAGGACAAAGGTCAATGTAATTTTAAATGACATACAATGTCATGACTTTTAAAGTTCATCGTGTTAAATATCAATGTCAAGGAAATTTCCTTACTCATCCAGTGGTACCAAACTTGTGTATTGTAATGGACTAGTGACTTATGACCAAGTTTCCGAGTAACTGATTCATGCAAAACACCGGTATAATCTTTAAACTGCTCAAGATCCGTGAGAAATTTGATGTGGCACCGTTTGCCAAGATTTTTCTAAATCGGAAGTGGGCCGCCGGTAAAATCTTCAAACTGCTCAAGATCCGTGAGAAATTTGATGTGGCACCGTTTGCCAAGATTTTTTTTAATTGGAAGTGGGCCGGGAGAACACTGAGTGGTTTGGCATGGAATGAGCCTATAGCGAATACCAACCGACCTTTCCTCCTTCAACTAGATTAGTAAGCATTACAATTACTTCGATGTTAAGTTGCCAGATCAACCTCCAGAAATCTTTGAGTGAACTTTTGTTAGGACCTGTGTTAAAATAAAAATATTATTAAAGACGGTCAACTATTGTTCATCTTTTACTAGGACCAAAATTTAGTCGTTTAACTAATAAGAATAAAATAATGAGTCATGATACAATATATCAGTCTATTATTGTCGTAACTCAATATCTATGTAAGATAATAAAACCGCTTAAAAATAAAAAAAATGTGTATTACGGGTATAGTTGTCACATCATCGTTATATTACAGACAGTAGTTAAATTGTTTAACTTTCATTATTACTTTTACTTGTTGAGATGTTGAAAAATAAAAGAAGTAATTGCTTGACTAAACATAGTTTAATTGAATTAATCAGTCGGACGCTTCTAGAGTTCCTAATCTGGAATATAAATAATTTATGTAACCAATAATATCTTAAAGAGTATGCATATTTCAGTTGTTTTATTGGTGTTATCATACATATTACAGAATAGATGTACTTACCTTGGCACGCTACGTAATGTCCTGGTTTATTATATCCCTAGAAAATTCAGTCAAAAAATACAACATTCGATTATCATGATGTTCAGATGAAATGAACACACTTATTGTTTTCAATATAATGTTGTAGAAAATCATAATTTAATTTTTATATAATGAATTTAAAACCACCTGATAATATAAAATAACACGTATGGATAATTAAACAAATTTTATGAAACAAGAGTAGGTTACGACAGAACGAATAAAATATTACTGTAAGTAATTTTTTGGAATGACGATTCAGTCCGTAAATTTCGACCCCTCAACAGACATTGACTGGTAAGGTTATGCTTACAGACACGTTGACCCAACAATAACTTGAATAGAGAAGAAGGTGCATACAATTATATTCTATTACATCTCAGTTAATTTTCCCTAAAATTACTGATCGTAGGAGGGCGGCAGACAAAATATCCAGTCATCCACAATGATCGTAGGTTATTGGACAAAGTATATTTATTTTTTTTAGATTAAGTAGCAAAACATTAATAATATTATATATAAAACCATATGAAATTATTTAGAACCATTACGAATATGAGAACGAAG
>JAOTQE010106693.1:0-13504 GCA_025631205.1 Nesometra sesokonis
TTTTTTATAGAGGTGTCTTCCAATACGTATGCGTATCGATAACTGGAAAGAAATTTAAACGCAATTAATTAATTACAATAGATTTAACATACAAAGTAATTTCTATGAATATGCATACTAGCCTGGTTTGGTTGAAATTCGGGGCATACTTTCATGTTTTGTGATCGAATGATCGAAAAGCGGTAGTGCCGCTAAAATCGGTAGGGTTGACAGCTACGCACCACTTGATGTTACTCACCAACTACATGTACTGCTACTAACCTACGCCTCAATAATAATATTGCTCTCCTGCTCAAACACATGTGCAAGTTAAGGATTAACTTCTTGGTACTTATACTGTGCGTAGCTTTCCGCGTCTTATTGTCGGATCGACTTGTTTAATAAGAAATGTAAAAATTGAGGTCAAAGGTCACAAGGTTCAAATCAGATTTCCAGTAACTTAGTTTTGCAATGTCCACATCATGTAGTATTATCATGGCAAGGAGCAAATTATTTTGTATTCACTACTGTAACATCATCTCCCCTAGGGACTGGTTTTGAGGAAGATGATTCTGACAATTACAAAAGGTCATCTGCTATTGTGCGGATCACCAATGACGAACCAGAAGGTGAATTACAAGTAATAAAATAATAAATGTACAAGAAACAATGTTAGAATTGCCTTTAAATATACTACATGTTACAGTAGTAGTAGTAGTAGTACCAGCCCAGGATGGGGTGTAGATGTTAGAACCAAAAATCTGAAACATTCAACATTGAATATCTCAAAAACTGACCGTTTTGATTTGATTTATTGTTCTTATTTTGTAATGTTTTGTAGATTTTTAAGGAGTACATAGCATTACAGAAATGTATGTTTTCTCTTGTTGTACTTCTTGGCAAAATATGTATACAACACACTGTACTGTTTTTTTTTGTTTTCTTTGCTAAATAAATTGAACTTGACCACACCCACCCCGGTCGGAGATATTTATTTCTAAGCCATCCCTTCAAAAATTTATGGATCCGATACTGATAGGAACATAAAATTTTAATGTGCATTCTTCAAACAAATTTTGACAAATATTACTGTACATGAACACACAATATAATCCTATAGCAGTGCCCATTTAGCTAAGTGGTGAAATCTACTGGCCCGATGGTGACAACAATTTCAAATATTGAAGGAATCAATCAAGTTTTTTTTAATGCCTAGGCCAGTGACAAGACCGTGTCCATGTGCCACTTTCATGCTTTTAAATATTACCTTGCTGTGTACCTAGCATTTATTGCCATATACAGTAATACAATCAGGGATAATATCTAGACAAATCCACAAGTGAGCAACAAATACTACTACTGTAGAGAAAATAAGAATGTGCTCCACCAAGTTTATACAGTAGGCTCTATTTTATGTAAGTACTGCTTTTTTCTCTTTTGTTAATATAGCTACAGGTTTTATTTGATGCATCGGATTTAGTGTTTTTATGCATTATTAACTCAATATTATTTCAACTTTTGTTGCGTTTTGAGTATTTATATCGAATAAATAAAATTTAAAAAACATTGGATTGTTGATACCATGATTAAACTGTTTTGACATTATTTAAATTCATACAATAAGTGACAGGTTAAAATTAGACTGAGCAGTCTTAAAATAACATTGTGATGACGAATTTTGAGGGCAGATGGACCCGCCCACCCCACCTGACCTAATTACATAGAACATTGAAAACACAATGAATCATGTGTGTTAGATTTGTTAGTTTGTAACTTGCAAATTGTACTATAAATTTGTATAAAACAAAAATATTTATTGTGGTTATTTCAATGTACCTACGACTGATCTTTACAGCAAATGTACAGGAACAGAACCCATCAGAATTGCTGTCAGTTGCACTAAATGCTAAAGTAGTTGTTGTACCAACATTAAATGAAGAACCAGAAGGTGGATTACAAAAGTAAGTTACCTACCTATAATGATTGACATACTAAGTGTCTATAATCCAGTATAACCAGTTGTCAGTTGCACTACATGATACAGTAGTACGTCTACCACCTACCACTGATCGTTACAGCAAATGTACAGGAACCAGTGTCAGAATTGCTGTCAGTTGCACTAAATGCTAAAGTAGTAGTTGTACCAACATTAAATGAAGAACCAGAAGGTGGACTACAAAATTAAGTTACCTACCTATAATGATTGACATACTAAGTGTCTATAATCCAGTATAACCAGTTGTCAGTTGCACTAGATGATACAGTAGTACGTCTACCACCTACCACTGATCGTTACAGCAAATGTACAGGAACCAGTGTCAGAATTGCTGTCAGTTACACTAAATGCTACAGTAGTAGTTGTACCAACATTAAATGAATAACAAGAAGGTGGATTTCAAGTAAAAAAAATTAAGTTACCTACCTGCAATGACTGATATAGTAAATGTACAGGATCCAGTGTTAGAACTGCTGTCAGTTGCACTACATGATACAGAAGTAATTGCACCAACATTAAATGAAGAGCCAGAAGGTGGATTACAAGTAATAAAATTAAGTTACCTACCTGTAATGACTGTTACAGTAAATGTGCAGGAACCTGCTTGAGAATTGCTGTCAGTTGCACTACATGTTACAGTAGTAGTAGTTGTACCAACAGGAAATGAAGAACCAGAAGGTGGATTACAAGTAGCAGTGAGACCAGTGTCAACATCATCAATTACTGTTGGTGGATTCCATGTTACTATTGATGTACCAGCATTAATATCATCTGGACAGATCACAACTGGTACAACAGGCACTATATTGGGAAAAAAATATAATAAAATAATATAATTAGTGATAAAACTGAAGTAAAAAAAAAAACATCTTCTCAATATCATCAGTTACTGTTGGTGGATTCTATGTTACTATTGATGTAACAGCATTAGTATTATCTGGTCACAACTGGTACAACAGGCACCAATGGAAAAAAACATAATAAAATAATATAATTAGTGATAAAACTTAAGTTAAAACACATCTGCTCAGTAACAATATTGAATTAAATTCATGTAACTACTGTTGAACCTTACGATGTATCAGCATTAATATCATCTGGACTGGTCGCAACTGGTACAAAAGGAAATATTAAACAGAAAAAGAGTATTTTGCTAACGTTTGTGGTGGAAACCATATGGCATGTATGGCATGCAGCCGTACAAAATTCTTTTTATCATTTTACTTTACATTTGTTTAATGGAATGAGTTGTGATAACAGTCAATCATCATTGCTCTCTATAATTTCAGTACTTAAAATCCTTTTACATTTTCAACTGCACATGTGGAGTTCAAGGTCAAGTCAAAAAAGCAGCATGGCCTTTGCATAATTTCTATCCTTTCGGCGGTGATGTGCTGAATTGAGCGCCGCCGGAAGGATAGAAATTACAGCAGTGACATTGCTTCTATGCATGGGCGGCGGAAGAGGGGGGATGGGGGGACGCGTCCCCCCCCCCCAGTAACAACTCGGGGGGATCGTCCCCCCTGAAATGAGACTCCAACAACAAATTTGACATTCACAACTCCAAAACTATGGTAAAATATGATCATTGTGGGCACGAAAACCACCTTTTTTTTTTTGCTCATCAAAGTCTAAGCGGACCTGGGGGTAGCCGAGCGAATTTTAAAAATTTAACTTCGTCCCCCCCTAATTCAAAGACGTTCCGCCGCCCCTGCTTCTATGCCTTGAAGTTGATCTTGGACATGCACAGTTACGTGAAAGGGCTCATTGAATAAATTTATAAAGCATGGAAAGATTTAGAAGGGCCTATTTTGTTTTATTCTTGAATACACATCATTAAAAATAGACAGGTTGGCAATGACCCAATTGAATTAAACTGTGTAACTTTGAAAAGGAGTTTTTAACATCTAGAGGTATAACATGTAAATTTTACATTTAAAAAAAAAACTTCAGCTGATGTTCCTGATATCAAGTAAATCGGAACTCTCTGTACCAATCAGTAGTGCTTTCATCATCCCTGTGTTTTGTTATTAATTTATATTAAGGCAATTATAGTTAAGCCAACACCTCTGAATATTGCTCAAAGCACAGATTAAGAGTTAACTCTCGGGCTGCCCCAGTCTATCACTGGTTTAAGATATGAAAACACATGATGTCATAACCAATCTAATTATGTAGCAAACAGTTAAATATTACCTCTGAATTAAGAAAAAATTTTTAAAACATTAAGGAAACACATATAGCGTAAATATATATATTGCTTGTTATGCAAAATTAAATATTTATTGTATCACGTAAGACGGAGAACAAAATGAAGAGAACATTTTACTTCCATACACTTGTACTTCACACACAACTAATTGTATGTTACTGCCAGACAGAGTTAAAGATACGTAGGTTCCAATTTTTGATGGATTACAGTCAATTTTGTAGTAAGCATCTGTTGTAGGTGTTGTGACAGTTCCACATTGGTTATCAGTACCAGAAATCAATGAACTTCCATCATCAACACGAATGACAGTGCCAATCAGGCTTGCTGTAAAACATCAAGCATAAAAATAGAATTAAAGAATTGTAGATTTGCATGTTGACTATGTTGACTGCAACATCATGACATCATATTGAAACAGTATGGATGCATCATGCTTTCTCCCTCATTCACTAGCCATCCAGAGAAATTTACCATCTCTCAGTTGTGATATCATGAAATTTTTTTCTTCCTTTGTTTTGTGTTCACTGGGATTATTTGCGAACAATTACTTTTATTTATAGATAAAAACAAATTCATGAAGCTATAAAATTGTGATGTCATAATTTTCAGTCATCATTGTTACAAACTTTTTGTAATGACAGTCAACTGTGAAGTAAACTTCATTGACATACACCATCAGTCAATGTCATTCACGTCAACTCGAATCTGTTGATAGGTTATAGGAATAAAGTAAAAAAAGTATAATTTATTGGTACAGTTAATGCTCTGAAAACTGACCTGAAAATCAAATTTATGCAAACTGGATCCTATTTTTAAAATCCCAAGATCATGAAGAGTAGAGCAGCAGAGGTCCAAAAATTATATTTTGACTCCGTTGCTGCTCTACTAGAAATCAAGAAACCAAATAAGTCCATTGACAGTTTCAACCACACATGTGCGTGACTGTGGTCAAAAGCAACACAAATTTCCAACAAGCCAACCGAGATTCACAGTTCTGCATCTTTGTATTACACTCAATTTTTAAATTAGGAGCATCTACACTTTACAGGAATACATCATACATCCTTTCTTCAAATTCAAATAAACAAATTGGTTTTCTAAAAGGTAAATCCAGTAAATTTACTACAAATGTCTGTTTATGTATCTAAACATGAGATATTGTCTCAATCTAAACTCAAAAGATCAATTTATTACTGCAACAACCCAAGGAAATTCACTGTAAATTTCCAGAGAACGATCTTATTCCACCGAGGTCACAGATTGGCAAAAAGGGATATAAATACTGATGTGTTTTTTTTTCATCTCATTTAATTTAATCATCTTTGGCAAACATGTATAATTAACAAAACACTGCCCCAAGTTCTTTTCCAAAACTTAACAGACAGCCACAAGCCTTATAATGAGATTTGGATTTGAAAGCATGACATAGTTCTCATCTTGTAAGTGGTGAGAAAGCTTGAAGGTGGATTTAAAATGCAAAAATATGGGTTTATGTGTAACCATAATAATCTCTTTTATTAAAAAAATATCAATTTGGTATAAATTTTCTGTTTTATGAGTTTTACACATGATGTATTATTTTAATGGCTAGTCAACTTCCATAGAATACATAGACCAAAAACGCAATTCATGAAGGTCATGTCCAGAATTCAACCAATCAAATCACGTTATATTTTAATACTGTTGCTATGGGGAAATTGTGCCCCAATTTTTCGTAAGTCTCAATAAATGGAAGTAAAATTAATCAAAATATAAAGATAATTGACAACATAATAGATATGTAACCTACATTTTTTTTTGAAAAAGAATGTTAAAAGTACAATAAATAAATAAATCTATGGTTTTACACCAAATGAGAAGGCAGAGCCTAGATTTGTCTTATTTTGATAGTGTGCAATCAGCCGCAAGTTTGTGGATAATCTGCCTATAGTGATACATATTTTCAGTACGGTATTTTGGTAAAAATCTTCAAATAACATAAGAGTCATATTTACCTTCAAATCCATCAGCTTTAAATATCAGTACAAAATCAATGCTGTAGCTGTCACCTAAATCAACATACCACCAGTGGGATGATCCTTGCACTTAACAATGAGAAAATGAAGACAATGTCAATGGCAATGTTTGCATACTGTTATTAAAAAACATCAGAACAGTATGTGTAATAGGTCATTCACCAAGATAATGAAGATTGTAAAATTAAAAATAGACCTTCCGGTACATAATTTTGACAAACAGTACCGTGCTATATTAAAATGCTTCATAATCGGATATTTATTTATATGACCTGACTTTTTAATTTCTTTTACACTCAGTATTGTTAATTATGAAATTGCAACATACTACTGGTAAACACAATGGTTTTATGCTTAGGAATAAAACATATTTAACCTAAACTGTCATCCTGTCTTTTTGGGTTTTTTTGCCATGATTTGTCTTTCACTTATGAAACAAACGTTGTACTTACACACTTTATATTACAGTAGATATGATTCCTCTATAAAATGATTTACAAGATTCCCTATACTAGAACATTTTACTCCAAGTTAATTTTAATGTACATGTATGAGGATTCTATTGAGTTCAATATATAATAAATACATTTTAGTTTTTTTTAACAGGTGGAGATCCAGAGGGGCAATGGGGGGGGGGGGGAACCTGACCCAGACCTCTTGACTTGGACGAATATTGTTTGAACTTAAAAAAATAATTTTTTGCTATAAATTATCTGTGAAAATTGCCTCTAAAGATACACAGGAAATGCATTTTGTTTGAAAATTGGCATGGGGAAGACCCTAGAACCTTAGAAACAACACAAAGTTTAGCACCGGGTCTCCTCTTTCCGGCATCAGGCCCTGTTTTACATTTAAGCTTTTACTCTTTAATCATTCCAATATTTATGTCTTAATTATTAACATCAATGTCCAGATTTAGTTTCTACTCACAAATTTCCAACAAGCCAACCGAGATTCACAGTTCTGCATCTTTGTATTACACTCAATTTTTAAATTAGGAGCATCTACACTTTACAGGAATACATCATACATCCTTTCTTCAAATTCAAATAAACAAATTGGTTTTCTAAAAGGTAAATCCAGTAAATTTACTACAAATGTCTGTTTATGTATCTAAACATGAGATATTGTCTCAATCTAAACTCAAAAGATCAATTTATTACTGCAACAACCCAAGGAAATTCACTGTAAATTTCCAGAGAACGATCTTATTCCACCGAGGTCACAGATTGGCAAAAAGGGATATAAATACTGATGTGTTTTTTTTTCATCTCATTTAATTTAATCATCTTTGGCAAACATGTATAATTAACAAAACACTGCCCCAAGTTCTTTTCCAAAACTTAACAGACAGCCACAAGCCTTATAATGAGATTTGGATTTGAAAGCATGACATAGTTCTCATCTTGTAAGTGGTGAGAAAGCTTGAAGGTGGATTTAAAATGCAAAAATATGGGTTTATGTGTAACCATAATAATCTCTTTTATTAAAAAAATATCAATTTGGTATAAATTTTCTGTTTTATGAGTTTTACACATGATGTATTATTTTAATGGCTAGTCAACTTCCATAGAATACATAGACCAAAAACGCAATTCATGAAGGTCATGTCCAGAATTCAACCAATCAAATCACGTTATATTTTAATACTGTTGCTATGGGGAAATTGTGCCCCAATTTTTCGTAAGTCTCAATAAATGGAAGTAAAATTAATCAAAATATAAAGATAATTGACAACATAATAGATATGTAACCTACATTTTTTTTTGAAAAAGAATGTTAAAAGTACAATAAATAAATAAATCTATGGTTTTACACCAAATGAGAAGGCAGAGCCTAGATTTGTCTTATTTTGATAGTGTGCAATCAGCCGCAAGTTTGTGGATAATCTGCCTATAGTGATACATATTTTCAGTACGGTATTTTGGTAAAAATCTTCAAATAACATAAGAGTCATATTTACCTTCAAATCCATCAGCTTTAAATATCAGTACAAAATCAATGCTGTAGCTGTCACCTAAATCAACATACCACCAGTGGGATGATCCTTGCACTTAACAATGAGAAAATGAAGACAATGTCAATGGCAATGTTTGCATACTGTTATTAAAAAACATCAGAACAGTATGTGTAATAGGTCATTCACCAAGATAATGAAGATTGTAAAATTAAAAATAGACCTTCCGGTACATAATTTTGACAAACAGTACCGTGCTATATTAAAATGCTTCATAATCGGATATTTATTTATATGACCTGACTTTTTAATTTCTTTTACACTCAGTATTGTTAATTATGAAATTGCAACATACTACTGGTAAACACAATGGTTTTATGCTTAGGAATAAAACATATTTAACCTAAACTGTCATCCTGTCTTTTTGGGTTTTTTTGCCATGATTTGTCTTTCACTTATGAAACAAACGTTGTACTTACACACTTTATATTACAGTAGATATGATTCCTCTATAAAATGATTTACAAGATTCCCTATACTAGAACATTTTACTCCAAGTTAATTTTAATGTACATGTATGAGGATTCTATTGAGTTCAATATATAATAAATACATTTTAGTTTTTTTTAACAGGTGGAGATCCAGAGGGGCAATGGGGGGGGGGGGGAACCTGACCCAGACCTCTTGACTTGGACGAATATTGTTTGAACTTAAAAAAATAATTTTTTGCTATAAATTATCTGTGAAAATTGCCTCTAAAGATACACAGGAAATGCATTTTGTTTGAAAATTGGCATGGGGAAGACCCTAGAACCTTAGAAACAACACAAAGTTTAGCACCGGGTCTCCTCTTTCCGGCATCAGGCCCTGTTTTACATTTAAGCTTTTACTCTTTAATCATTCCAATATTTATGTCTTAATTATTAACATCAATGTCCAGATTTAGTTTCTACTCACAGTAGCAACTAAATAGCAATTCAACACAATATTAACATTACATGTACCTGTACCTGATAAAATATAACCTATGTAAGTTAAATTCTTTTATGTTTTTCCAAAAAATGAGAGCTACTTTACTCTATTACAAGGTGTACTAAATTTTTACCTGTACAAAAACACGAACCCGAAGCAAAGTTGGTTATAGTGTTCCCATCAACAGCTTCTTCAGAACCGTATGATACACCACCAGACACATAGACTGTACTACCCTGAGTAGGCTTGCCTCTTGCCAAATTACCTACAAATGGAGAAATGGTTTCAATTAAAGAAAGTACATATAATATGGTTGACAATGGTCATTCCCTTTACTGGGCTTTTAGTCAACTAAAGTGAACTGTGATCTGTCCCATTGCATGATCATCATACAATTTCACATAATTCATTTTTTGTTATATAATCAATTATATCTTTCTAACCAATTGTTATATGTGAATCATATTTGGTGGGCATAAACTTCAGGTCATGGTTGAATGTCAGATACACTAACAGAAACATAGACTGTACTACCCTGAGTAGGCTTGCCTGTTGATAAATTAGCTGCAAATGGAGAAATGGTTTAATTAAATAAGTAAATTAGAAATGATTTTTCATGAGAGCAATCTGTGACTTAACCATTAGATGAGATGATTTTGGCTATATATCATAGATTAAATTACTATAGTGTAACTGTAGTTTATGTATCTATTCTCTTAAAACAAGCCTGACATTCAGTCTCTAGAATTTTTTGTTTGAGCTTCCCAACACTTCAGGAATATAGAGACTGTGATGACTTTAAACAAACTAAACAAACGTTATTATTGCATTTCTCCACCTTCTCTCTCATGAGCAAGGCATGTAAATCCCTGTGTAAATAAAGATTATTTCATCAGCTTTTAGTTATATCTGAAAATCTCAAGATTTTTTGTTAAATCTCGAGAATTTTTAAGGCAAAAGAAAAATCTCCAGATTTTGACAATTCGGAGGTTTGCATGTCTGTGCATACAAGAGGTACAATGCACTGATTAGAAAGGAAGAAAAAACAGGATTTTGAATGAGTGGCCATTATGAGAAAGTATCCTCTTAGAAAGAGTGTCCGCAAAGGCAGGTTAAACTGCCTACACAGATAAACAGATAAGAAGAACAAATAGGCTTTTAAATGAGTGGTCGTTGTGGGAGGAATTCACTTTACGAGATGTTTGTTCATTCATGTAAGTTCACACTACAGCAGAAGAACTTTCTCTAGCCATCTTATCGTGAAGTTGTACAAGTAAATTAGTCTAGAGATGACTCTTGGAGTCTTGTAAAAAACAAAACAATATGGCATTTAAACAAAAATAAACATAATTAAAAATGTACAAATTACAGAAAAATAAAGCAATAAGATGAAATATAAGCCTAAAAATAACGCGTATTTCGCAATAGGCCAAAAAATCCGGGGTTTTTTGCTTGTCAAGTTAAAAACCAGGGACACGCCACCGCAATCTAGGGGACAACTTCAGAATACCCCTCATGACGATTCTTGAGCCCAACCCTAACCTTAGTCTATACTCATGACGTACGTCGTTGCCTCGGCAACAATGCATTATTCTGCAGTTAGGCCGTGGAAGGAATTCAATAAGCTTAGCATCAATAAATAAGACAAGAACATTATCCACACCTAGGTTTACGGCGCTAATGTGCTTTCGTACGCCAACCTTGAATGAGAGGTTAGGGTTAGAGTTAGCATATTTAAGGTTGACGTATGAAAGCAGTCCCTAGGTTTACTAGGTCCAAACAGCCATCAACCGCTGTGGCTATACACGGCGATGTAGTGCCTGGCGCCGGAGGGTGACTGACCTTGTATTGCATCTCCTATATGTATAGGTCAGTCACCCCCGTATTTTCCCCACACACATCTACATAGTGTGGGCGTACCCTGGAGCTGCACTGCGCGTGCCGCTGCACGCGCAGGTCGTGTGCAGATCCAGGGTACGCAAAGCAGATGAAGTTGGAGCTCACCACGAAAAGCATTAAGATTAACTGTATACTTCTATCAATTATATTGCCGATTACCTGTACTTGGATCGTCATCCAAGACTCAAAGGTAGGTATGGGCATTCCTGATAGGGTTAACAATATCCACAAGGTGTAGTTTGTTAAAAACACTACATTGGCGAACGAGGATAAGCGAGATTTGTCCATGCATCTCGTCGGGTAGCGTGCCAGTTTTTTTTTCACTGCCGCGCCATCTCGTTTCTTCGTCTGCCTGCATCCGTCCGCGACCGGGGAATGGAGGAGAATGCATTTTTCCATCACCGAGTTGGGGTGGATGTCTTTGCTTTACCTATTTTGGTTTATATCCTGTCTAGCAGGATCTTTTATTTTCATAATAAAATTAAAATAATAAATTTTAGTGGGCGGAGAACAGGAAGAAACCCAATCCCGCCTACTTCGTACGCTCGTGTTCGTGCATCGCGGTATTTGACCGCACCTGGGCTTGTGATTCCAGTTGCTGCTTCGATGAGGCAGTGTAAAGATACTTAAAGTTAAATAAAATAAATATTATGATTTTATAGGCCCGTAGTTAAGATTAATGTTATCCAACAATTTATGATTTCGTGATCGGCGCCTTTACTGCGGGGGCTGTCTTTCACACATCTTGATTTGTTTATTCGTTTATTCGAACCGCAAGTTATTAATTAATTGGGCCGTCTTTTGTCTGTTTGGGCCGAGTTGACCAGCAGACGGAGGCTCAGGCCGATTTTAGCTTAGGTTGTGTAATTGGATCTGTGTATGGTCTGTGTAATCGTAAGTGTTGGTAGTTTATCATTCCAGCTGCCTTCGCTTCGATGAAGTCGCCATTCCGGACCCCGTTTACACAAACAACTTTCCGGATCGGGATCGTGTTACATGATTATTTTCTTGGCCGTGCCTAAACCAATCAAAAAAATGTCGCATTTAATCAGCCCGACTAGTGACTGGCGAGTACCGCTCGCCGATTGGTTGGTTGGGTAGGCTGCTTTGCATATTTATTTTTAACCCCGTTTCTAGGCTAGGGCGGAGAGAAGTTTACACCGAATTTATGGTGAGTACCGAATTTATGGTGAGAATAAAATATTTCTGTTTGCCGCCCTCTGTTGGGGTAATATTTTTCTTTGATTTTTCTATTTTCCTTTACATTTTTTTGTATGGTGTGTTCTAATTGAAAAGACTAGTAGGACTTTATTTATTTTTAGCACGTATTTATTTGTTGGAGTGAAACTTCTGTTGTTTTACTTCCAAGTTATTTTATTTATTGTCTCTAGTTTTTGGAGTGGCTTAGCACAGTCTACTTCACTTTATTTATTTATTTATTATTTTTGGATTTAATATTAGTAAATTTGTAGTGGATAGTATTACAGTACTGTATTTATTTATGGTTCACCTAAGTATTTTGTCTTGTATGTCTATTTTCTTCCAATAAAGATATTTCCATGTCGTCTCATTTATTCCCTACATTTCACTTAAAATGTATGGTCTTGTATGTACTATTTATTATTTTACAGAGGATTTCACGTGATTTGGGGTGAGATGTGAGTGATGCTAGTGATGTAGTGAATCAAATATTATTAGTCGCTGCACACTGGGGTCACGGTCATGTCCATAAGCGGGGAGATATCAAGGTTTGGTGAACTACAGCTGGTGGTTGGAGGGTTCATTTTTCTTCCATTTGGGGAGAACACCCTTCAAAGCTTTGATGTGCGGGGTCACTATTTTTCAGAATATCAACCTCAATCTGTACACGTTCTGTATGACCGAGTAGCGTTCGCAGGATGAGAAGATTAGGGGCTTGATACCCCCAGTATGCTTTGTATCAGACCACAGCTGAGATTGGGGTTAGGGGAATGTCCATTGGGCGGAAAGGGACTTGATACCCCCAGACCCCATATCAGACCCCAGCTGATGTTGGGGTTCACCACAGCTGATATTGGGGTTCTCTTTTTTAATTAAGGGGTTTAGGTTCACCTTTTTTATTTAAAGGTTCACACTTCCCTTTTGCCAAATAAAAATTGGGTATGGATTGAGAGGTGCTGCTACTCTATTGGTGTGCTGCCTCCCTATGCCTGACATCTACAGTAGGTTGCCTAGTAGCCTATCACAACATAGTAGTTATAAGGTGTATAGTCACTTCAGCCAATCACCATCAACTTGAGACCTATGGCAGACCTATGGCAGTAAGGATGAAGTTCTTATTGAAGCGGAATAGGGGGAGACTGCCCACCTAGTGGGCACCCTAACTAAAACGAAAAGAGCCTCTCCGATAGCTGGCAGGGTGTTAAAGACCAACCAGTCACTGTTGGGTGTCTGCGCTTGCCTGAAAAAGAAAAGAATGCTGTTGGAATTAGTTA
>JAOTQE010106704.1:1892-13504 GCA_025631205.1 Nesometra sesokonis
CTCTCCCTATGTCAACTACAAAATCAGCCCTATTCCCATACCCACCGAAACGTAAGTACTATTGTTAATTTGTGAGCCTCTCCCTATGTCAACTACAAAATCAGCCCTATTCCCATACCCACCGAAACGTAAGTACTATTGTTAATTTGTGAGCTCTCACAACAGATTGAGTCTCATTTTTGGAAAGTCAAAAATTCACTTATTGATACATTTTAATAAAGTATTATATAAGCTATAATCTGAACTTCAAATGACATAATGACTATAATTGTTATTTTGTCATGTTTTTATGCTATATATGGTTTTATGTGTTATATGGTTTTTTTATATGTAGGCCCTACATGTGCTGGTTTAATAAGCATGTTTTTATTTGAATGTTTTATTGTATTTTATATCTACAGAATTTGAACTTTTTATAACTATTTTATCTATATTGAACGTTTTGAATGTACAACTCAACCTTAATCTATGAATTGCCCCATGTGTGATAAATAAAGATATATTGAATTGAATATTTCTAGTATAAGTAGATCACAGTTCATAATTTCCTTCCCAATTGGCTCGGAAACCAAAAGGTACTAGGTGTGAAAAGCAGGATTTCTTGCCTCGAACAAGACACCCATTCATAGAAGCCTATATGAAGAGAGACGATCTAATGTGGCTGTAGAGGTCTCCTAGATCCGTCTAACTTCGGCTTGAAATGTTAGAGAAGATTTGGAAATATTATTTAAAGAAGACTTTGACTGTACACATATAAAGGTTTCTATGTTATAAATGTGTTTGTTAAATTTGTATTATTAAGACTAGGTTTAAAGGTGTTATTCATAAAACTAATATAAGTTAATAAAATTGAAGTAAAAGTTTGAAGGAAAAAAAGGCGGCTCAGAAAGGTTTCCGAAAATAAAAATAAAGTGTGTTTTTATACATAATTGGGGGACACTAATCATCAGAGGCTAAATATTCAATGAGTCTATCACTTTTCATAAATGGTTTTTGGAAAATCACCCCAATAAAGTAATGTAAATAACCTAAAGGTTTCCAATCTCAGAAAATCAGCATAAATGAAACTTTCCTGCATCAAAACAGATCTAAAAAGTATATTGCAATAAAAGTGTCTTAGTATTCTAAACTTAATTAAAACAAAATTTCCCAAATATATGACTTCAGATCTATTTTGGTAAACTCATTTTGTAAGAAAACCTTATGTAAGGAGTCATTTTTAAATAATTGTATCTATAGTACTTGGAAATTTGACAGCACATTTTGTCACAGCAATGGCAGGTCATGATGCTGATTTCAAAGCATAATTTATTACCATATACAGGAAGTTTTGATTGTGGTCTAAACTATAATTGAAAATATGTTGCAATGTAATGCAATCTTTAATAAATGATAGAATAAATTACTCAAGAAACTAACAGCAGTGCATGTTAATGGCAGCTAAATTTTATTCAAATTTTATTTTATTAAAAAATATACAGTTCATACATTCAGCTTTCATACTACCTTAACAATTTTAAGATATATGATCAAAAAATGTTTAAAAAGTGCAATTTAAAATTACCTTGCTTAGTCAATGTATACTGATAAACAATTTTTGCTCAAAACTTACATTTTAATTGTTCAAACTTCGATTGTTCATAACTTCACAAGGGACCATCATATGAAACTGATTTTTTTCATTTTAAAGATAATAATGTGTAGTTTCATAATCCATAAAAAACTCAATTTTAAATTTTTTGCCTTATGTCTAATTTGGCTTGGCTCTGCCACATTTACAAACATCTTCCAACCCGAGTGTTGTGTAAATGAGACTTTATTGTTAAATTTATTTAATTTATTTTTATTTATTTATTTATTTTAAGTTAAAAGTTTCCTCCTTTTTTTTTATTTTCAAGTTTCAAGTTTTCAAAAAAATACTTAATATTAATTAGGCCTATAATATTTTCTCATACAATTGATTGAGATACTATAAGTGTAAAAGAAAAGAAAGATGGCAAATGCCAAGGAAGATGATTATTTTGTGTTGGGCCAGCCAGAGACAAACAAAAAAAAAGTATGGAAAAGACAGGACAGTTTACATGGACGATACAACAAACAAAAACAGTTTTGTGTTTATGCTATTGTAATTTTCTTTAGTTTATATTTTTATTGTTATGTTAAAGGTGGGGCTCAATTTGCAAGATGTTTTGCACCATTACCTCACTGTTGAAATGTGAAATTTTATCTGTTATCTCACATCTAATTGTTCTATAGATTAACCTATAGAAATCTTGACCCCAGAGTTTACCATTAAATGGAAAGCTAAAACAAGCTTTGGATTCTGAACTGTTACCCATCATTGTTAAAATAGTCTTGTTTTATTTTAGCTCTGATGAGGAGCTTGAAATGCATTCATCTGATTAATCAAGTAATTTTTTAATTATAGACTTCCTTCCATCATCGAATATATCTTTTTAAAATCCACTCAATGGAGCCATCAAGCTTATAAGCACTTGTTTATAAGCGCATTTATTGATTGATTGAATGAATGACTGATTGATCAATCGATCAATTGATTGATTGATGGATTGATTGAAGGATTGGTTGATTGATTTATTGATAATAATAACAATTTTGAAACAGGAAGAGACCCAAGTCTTCATTAGAGAGGGGAGCATCTCGTCCCAGCACTGGTACCATGGGAGGTATTAATGAGGATGACGAAAATGCACCAGAGAAAGATGAGGGTGATACACTGATGGAGAAGAAGGAAAAGGAGATAGAGGACAAGAAGGAAGAAGAGACACTTAAAGGTCAGAGCTTGCAAGTATCTGACAACGTACCTGAGATTTGTGTAAGATGTTTTCATTTTAATATAGAGCTCACTGTTTGATTGTTCTGGTTGTGGATTAGTAGCGATTTTTTGTTTTTTGTCTTTTTCAAACATTTCGCTAGACCACAGGGCTCAAAGGAATTTGTATTTAATAGCCAGACCAGTCTTTACTAGACTTTGTACAGTGGGCTAGTCCTGAAATTGAGCCCTGACTTACTGTATATGCTTTATAAAGTGGGCTAGTATCTAATTTGAGCCCATACTTTATATACTCTTTATACCCGCAAAGACGAGGAGCATTATAATCTGTACCAGTACCGGTATATGCACTGTAGGTTACTAAGCTGCTTGCATCATAACAATAGATGCTGCTCTTTGTTGTCAAGATTAGTGTCATTTTATGCCTGAATGCTTTTGTAATCTTGTGATTTAGAATAGCCTTTTACAATGAGACATTTTAAAACATAATAATTCACCATCAGAATGTACTGATAGCATGAAAGTCATAGTATCTTATTTATCACATTTATATTTAATTTATATTAAATTTAAATCTAATATATCAAGATGCAAGACGATAAGATAGAGATAAAAATCAGCAATACTTCTTTGAATATACTATAGATGAACGGTTGAATGTATTTTTGCTTTACTACTAGCAACAAAGGGCGCCACCTATTGTTGTTATGTAACAGTTTAGTACTCAAAACAAGTGAATAATCTTTATTATTACCATTTAAAAAGAGTTCAAAATTTCTTGTATTTGGTCATGTGATGTACTAGACAAACAAAATTTTGCTGCACTTAACATGTTAGAAACAAGTGGGGAAAAATGAGTGTAGAAGGTACCATGGATAATATATGCTATAAATTGATCCATTTACCATTATAATGCTTCTAATAGTCATTGAATATTTTTTATTTTGACTACATCGTAAAATTAAATATCATATTGCAATAACATAACATTTATTGATATGTTTTAGACTGAATCACCTCAACCCCTCTCACCATCTCCTAAAGAACGAAAGAAGTCGGCAGCGAAAAGAGACAAGAGTGCATCCAAGAAAGAAGAGGTATACAAAATATTGTTGATTTCGAAGACACATTTCTAGATAATTTTAGACAGACTGTTCCATGATGTTCATATGTATATTTCTATGTTATTTTGTCTTTAGTTTTATAATTTTTGTGTATGTGGTTTTTTTTAGGAGAAGGGAAGCCCAAGTAGAAAGAAATCTGCTCAGAAGTTGAAAACACCATCTGGTGGAGAGAAGCTCACAAAAGGTAAAGATTCAATAATTCAGTAATTGTCAGTGTTAAATAGATTAAAATTTGTGTACATGTGCGGATACTATTTTTTCTAAATCTTGGGAGTCTTTAAATACATCGCTTAGGCCTGTAAGTACTATCAAGCTACTACAAGAATTTGCAAGAATGTAAAATGGAAGCACCCTCACAAACATCTCAAAATGTTGCCATAAATTTTTGGTATTAACCAGTCTTTATTTCAGAATTTCATCCATAATAAACTAATTACAAGGAGAAGTATAATATTAATTAGGCCCCATATAAAAATTATTTGTTTATCACCCCTGGCCCACGCATCACCTTTCGGAAAATCCCATTTGTTTTTTTTACTCATTTTACTATTAAAATGATCATTTTTTTCTGTTATATTCACTTAAAATGCTTTTGATTTTGCTTCGAATAAATTAATATGAACGATTTTCGAGATCACAATGATATACACAAAACATGGGCGTCGTATTTGCACGAGTCTAAAATAATGTTGGACGATCTGGCCCAACGTAAGATCCCTACAACATAGGACTGTCGGTTAAAAAAAACCTCCCTCTCTCATCAGTTTTTATGCTTTGGTAGGTTGATATTGCAATTGCAAACAGAGGTACTCTTTTTTTTTTACGTTGATAAACATGTCATTTTATACCAGATGATGCAGATGTTCAGTCTGTGATTACTGATATTGCTAGCAAGATAGGTGACAAGGCATCAACCCAAGATGAAGCAGTTGTCGCAGAAGAAGTGACAAAGGAAGAAGAGCCAGCACTAATCACTGACATGTCTCAACCGAAGGACATCTGGATGGACTTTGATGACTTCTGTAAATGTTTCAAGTATGTGCCATACATTTTTGGTGTTAATCAACTTTTGTTTCAGAATTATCATCAATAATATATTAATTACAGAGGAGTATAATATTAATTAGGCCCATATAAAAATTATTTATCACTCCCCACCCCCCGGCCCGCGCATCACTTTTCGGAAAATCACAATTTTTTTCACTCATTTTACTATTAAAACGATCATTTTTTTCTTTTATATTCACTTGAAATGCTTTACATTTTTCTTAGAATAAATTAATATGAACGATTTTCAAGATCACAATGATATACACAAAACATGGGCGTCGTATTTGCACGAGTCTAAAATAATGTTGGACGATCTGGCCCAACGTAAGATCCCTACAACATAGGAGGGTTGGTTAAAAAAAACCTCCCTCCCTCATCAGTTTTTATGCTTTGGTAGGCTGATAAACTAATACTTTTTTATGGGTCCTTACTAATAATTTTTAAATGATAAAAAAGTCTTCTCAGGTAAGGACTATAAACCGTAAGCCGTGTGTATAAGGAACTCCATAAGTGCACCTTTTGGAGACAAGTAGGAGGCTATTATAGTGTAGGACTGGTCCACACCATAATCTGTACTTGATCTAGTCCATAGTGCCCTGAGATTCTTCTGTACAAGGTACTATTATCTATATTGCATCTACATATGTACCTTCTTACTAATTTGCTATTTTTTAACATTTCTTATAGGACTTTATACTTGTTTCACAAACCAAACACGTACCCTTGTAATCAAAAGTTTTCAGACTTAAAGGTATGTATTATGACATTTTCCATATTATTATATAATTTTGATCAGGATAAGCATTGTATTTATTAATTCATTAAGCAGCACTGTAGTAAAAATGCAGATATGTAGCTAGAAAAATCCAAGCTGGGCAGAAAGCATTTTTTAATGGTAGTGGGTAACTGGATATAAACAGTAATTTTTTATATTTTCAAAGGCTTAGAATGTGTGGCACTTTGAAATAATGTTGAGTAGAAGAAATAGATAGAAAATTCTAAGGGTAGTGACCTCACCATCTTAGTATAATTACATATCTGGAAAAGAGTTTGCTACTGGTATAAAAACAACCTTATTTAATCCATCTCAAGATAACAAGGTGTAAAGTAAGTTTACCTAGAATTACTATATTTTCTGGGGCGGATTGCTATAAAACAGTCTTAACTTGCAGAATAAAGCTGGCTTTAACACAGATGGTCTTATCAAAATCAGCTCAGTTAGACAATTGCTATAAAACAGTCTTAACCGGTGGTCATAATTTAATAAAGCTGGCTTTATTGCAAAGACGGTCTTAGCAGATTCATCTCAGTTAGACTATTGTTATAAAATAGAGCTGCCCTCCCTGGGATTTGAACCCAGTTCAGGGAAATTTTAGGCAAGTGTCTTGACCACTGAGCTACCACAGCCTACTCACTAATAATGTAATTACCCAGTTAATTAACATATAAGTAAATTTTTGACATCGTATTAACAGACATTTGGAGAACAAATAATGTGAAATCTCTGTTCTGAATTTTACAATCATATTTAAATAAAATTTATTTTTATCTATGGCAACAAAAGAAAGCAGAAAGTATGCCATGGATAAAACAGGTTTGTGCTTGAGGTGTTATTGTTTGTGGTGCTATTATTGTGTGCTTTGAAAAGTTTACATTGCTACTTATAATTTATGCTACTTTCATAATATTATTTGTGCATGTTTTTTAAGGCAATTTAAAACTTATTTTATTTAATTAATTAAATGGGGAAGAATGGTTTCTGGAGCATTATTGTTATTGTATGCTTTTGAAGTGTTTAATTTTATCCAACAAAATCATTTGTAATAAATATAAGCACATGTGTCTATTTGATGTTTCTTGAACTATGAGAATTTCCAATGCACTCTTGGGCCTTATTTTGACAGACAGACAGTAATCATTTTGTCATTTTTTGTCAATGAAATGATTGTTGGAATGGTACCATGATTTCCTAATCCAGTTGTTCGTGATTTTTTTTCATCTAATCTTATGCTTTTTTAAAATAAATATAATATGCAGATATTGTTAGTAATTGAAGTGAATTTTTGTGAAATTTAATTTTAATCCTTAAAATATTACCATCAGAATCATCATTATCATTTTCATCGTCATTCTCATCATCATCCATCATTCAGTTCAATTCAATTAGACATTTATTTCTTCCATATCAACAACAAAATATTAAAAAGTATATACAAAGTTTACAATTAAAAAAGAATAAGTTGATTGTTATATATATTTTTTTATAAACAAGAAAGAAAATTTCCATATGGAAGAGTCATATCCCTAGAAGATATCATCTTCATCATCATCATCATCATCATCATTATCATCATCATCATCACCATCATCATCCTCATCATCACCATCATTATCATCATCATCATCATCGTCATCATCATCATCATCATTATCATCATCATCATCATCACCATTATCATCACCATATTTGTCATCATCATCCTCATCATCATCATCGTCATCATCATCATTATCGTCGTCGTCATCATCATCATCATCATCACCATTATCGTCACCATATTTGTCATCATCATTATCGTCATCATCATCATCATTATTATCATCATCATCACCATTATCGTCACCATATTTGTCATCATCATCCTCAATGTCATCATCATCATCATAGCATCAGGGGTTTCAATAAGGAAATAAGTAAAGGGAGAAAATAAAAAAAAAATTGGTGGAGAAGATAGCAATAGTGCTGAAGGGACAACCACTAGCAGGGGACCAGAGGGCCGCCAATGGCCCCCGGTCTGGGTCCAGGGGCCTTGCTTTTGCTTAAATAGCCTATGTTTTAGTAGGCTTAAAATGATCTAATATTAGAGGAAACTTCTAACATAGAATTTCAAGTGGGTAAAAAAATTAATATTACAAGTATATTCAAAGTACCCGGCGAAAACGTTGCAACAGCCGGTGGAATGCACCGTCTGCCAGGTACTAATGAAACCCCTGTAGCATCATCGTCACCATCATCGTTGTCGTTATCATCATCATCATCATCATCATCATCATCATCATCATCATAGTTATCATCACTACAGTCATCATCATCTTCATCCTCAGTATCATCATCAGCATTAGCATCAGCATTAGCATCATAATCATTAATTAATATCATTTTTACCATCACCACCAACATTCTTATCATCAGATACATTGTAGAGGAAAATGTTTTTTTCCATGGATTATATCAATGTCATAATTATCATTTGCGGCCATTGAAATTCTTTGAATCGATTGCTTTTTACCTTTACCTTCTCAATTAGTGTATTGACGTACCATTCAGTACACAGCTGACAGTTCCATTATCTGCTGCCCTCAGGAGATCGGACAGTGTAGGTTAAAATGTTTTAGGCATGTTTTAGTTTTGTTCTGAACCTAACATTTGCATGCCTGATAACGCATTAAAACTAAGCCCAGACAACTTTTCATTGACTATAAATTGTTGATATGCCTAATTATGGTCATGAAGACATCACTTAAAAGTGATTTAATTCCAATACTTTATCTACGCTACTGTTTTCTACAAAGTGACTTTTGAGATGTATTTATTGCCTCTTGCAAACCTCTCAGAGCTGATTTGGAATGAGCTAGCGAATATGTGTATGCTGCCTCAAACTATAGGGTGACTGTAGCTCTTCATCAGCAAACATGTATTTATTCCCTTATTTTGTTTACAGTGCAAACTGCCCTGGGTTTATCTGAAGTAAACTATCAATTGTGCATGTTGCCTCTATTATCAGCCAAAAAATCCTCTTGTGTTGACCCAGATTGACTTACCCAAAAAGTTTGGAAATCAGAATTGGATTTTTTCTCAACTTTCTTTAATGGATTAAAATATAAATGGATTAAAAATAAATAAAATTACTTATCTCGAAAACTGTAAGAATGACACTTTCGTAATCTCTTTTTTGACCCTAATTAAAGTTTTTATTATTTTTCAAAGAAAAATAACTAATTGTCTAAAAATTATTTTTAAATGTTAAAGTGCATTGCATACCCCTAGAAATTAAGCACATACAAGTTTGTTATGATTATTAATTCTTCAGAAAATTTAAAATATACAAATACATTCGATTAAACGTTAGATTAGACTGGCATGTTGCATTCAGTTATTTATGTAATCCAGTCCCAAAAACAAATTATAAATCAAAATAATATCTTGTACTAAGTTACTAATGAAGTATTAATATGCATGTAGCTATTTAGTTGTTAAAAAATCTATACTGCATTGCCATCAGATCAAGCTGAAATGTTTCTTCTGGTTTGTTAATGTTAGCCATACAAAATGCAAGTGCGAGTTGTATGGCCGAGCAATTAAGACAGGGGAACCATAAGTCATAGCAAAAACAACAGCATAGGTCCAAGGCCCGCTCGTACCATGGTTCTTGTGGTGGAACAAGTCTTCTTTGATAAGAACTATAATCAGTAGGCCCAGTGAACACAAACAGCTCATGGGCACTTTAAAGAATGCAGTACATCTTTCAAGATCAGTAGTGGGTTACCGTAGTGTACTGATACATGCACGACCCCTGTCGTGGATAGCTAAAATAGCTCGAGTACAACCCAGTACTTGCTGCATGACATGACGTGACCCTTAGGGAGTAGAAAGTCATAAGAATGTGTAACATCTGGTCCACAGCACCATGAGAATCTTCTAGATGGATACTGGCGCATATATAAATATACAACATTATTATTATTGGACATTTTGAGAAATAGGTTCATCTGAAGCTCCGAAATCCGTGGATGCATATTTGATTTAATAACAAATTGTATACATTGTAGTATAATACACATATGGGACTGTATAATACTTCTTAATTAATTAGTTTGTTTATATATTTTATAGAGTGTTCAAGGAAGTACATCTAAGCGATCGGCAGCCCCAGGTGGGCCAAACCCGAGTGCATCAATGACGGCACAGACTCCAGCAAGGATGCCATTCAGCCCTTTACCACAGGCTCATCACCATGTAAGTAACTGAATGATGGAGACAGTAGATTCCTAAAGCCTGTTTTCCCATCGTTCATAAATCTCAAGTGTGGCGTTTTCAAATGGCATTTTCGATTGTTAATCTTGATAAATGACAATTTCAGGAAAAGAATTTGTTCTCAATGTCAAAAAACTTAATGATTTTGATCGTTAAAATAGATTGAGATTTTTTACCCACATGCTGTCCAGTGATGGGCAGCCATGCACCATACCCTCAGGTTGCATTGATAAAACATTGTATAATACCCTATTCAGACTAGATTCACATTTGCGATTGGTTGCGATGTAATCAAGAGTAATCGATTACTCCCGTTCGGAACGGATCGCAACCGCCCTGATGCATTCACACTCACTTTCATTATTCCAAGTATCCTAGGCATATGCTTTATTTCAGTGTTCGTGTGGAGTGGCGCTGTAGCTTGGTGGTTAGGGAGTGGCACTGTAGCTTGGTGGTTAGCGTGCTTGCTTTCCAATCCCGAGGTCCTGGGATCGAACCTGGCTGAACGCAGGTTGGTTCACATGACTTAACAGCCCCACTCCCCAAGCCTCATAACGAGACTTGGTTTAGAAAGCATGGCGTAGTACTCATCCTGTAATTGGCGAGTTAACTTGCTGTTGGATGTGACACGAAATAAAATAATATAATAATTCAACCAAGTAACTATACTACAATTCATAATATTTAAAATACCAACTACACATCATCAGGTTGCAAGTTATGATTTTTTTTTACTGCTATGCCTAATATTCAGATATTATGCAAATTCCATATTTATTTAATAACTTAAAACCACTTTGTTTACAAGGGCAAAATTTTAATAGGAAATCCACTTGACATTATATGGGTAATTTTTTTATATTTAATCTTGTCGTATATTTTAAATTTGTGCTTTGTGTATTTACTATTGTTTGGTTGTTTTATATGCTCTACAAAATAATAAGAATGTTAAAAAGCAAATTATAATATCACAATATAGCTTTCATTGTTATTTTAAATATAATAAATATGTTAAATACTTCTATTTATACGATATTTATTTTTTTCTCAATTTTACTTGCCATTTTAAAAAAGTATTTAAAAATCAGTTAAAAACTGGAGTAATGATTATAACATTACTCAAAACCTTAGAATGGGTGGCTGGTTGATATTTGACTGGGTGGAATGTGTTATAGTAAACTTTAGATTTGTGAAAATATTCTGAGAGTAGATAGCGCAATAAAATTTATGCATTGTTGGTTGGCTATTGGATTTCTTGAAGTGCCTACTACATTTTTATCACAAAATGGCGAATCTAACTCACTATTTAAATTGCTTATTCACAATGATAGAATGTGGTAGATGTTATGTGCAACCCAACCCAGGCTCCCCCCACCCTTCCCCTTTTGACTTGGACAAATATTATTTGAACTTAAAAAAGAAAAATAATTGTTCGCAAATAAATGTTCTGGAGATTGCCCCTCAGATACCCAGAAAACACATCTTTTTTTAATATTGGCCTAGTGAGAACCCTAGGCCCCTAAAACAACACAAAATTTGGCATCGGGCCACGTATATCTGGCATCGAGCCCCCTCTATCCAGCTCTGCTGAATCTGCTTCAGCCCCCCC
>JAOTQE010106715.1:0-10587 GCA_025631205.1 Nesometra sesokonis
AAATGCATAATGTAGCAATGGCATTAAACACACTTGCCAGGGTAAAGAAATGTATATGGTTAATAGATGTCTTTCAGATTGTTTATACAGTGTTTGAGAATGACATTTGAATTCGGTTACACTGATGGTAATAACTATGTTCAGCCGGTGGTTCCCGGTTCAAATATATTGCTACTTTGCAAAGCAATCTCAATCCTGGATCCAAACATGGGTAGAGAGTCAATGTTTTAGGGGTCCGGTAGCATGCTCCCCCGGGAAAATTTGGTCTTTAGATGTCTGGAAATGGCCTCATGGGTGTGTCAAGAGATCAATTTTTGTCTTATGATTGCTGATGTTTTTTTGTTTTATAGACAATGTTAATAATATTGATAATAGGCTTATTTTACTTTGCAAAAGGAAGTAAAATGTTTTGCCCAATCACCACCAGGAAGTCTTTTTCGGACTTTCGTGGGTTATCCTTGGTGTCTTACACTTAAATGAATCAAATCGAACAAAATCTGTTTGTTCACTCAATGTACCGTATTTCATTTTCTTCATTTTACATCTTTCAAAGAATATTATGCTTATCTTGTATCTGTTTTATTCATGTTTTTATACTTTGATTGTACAGCAATTATTCTGCCAGCTAATTAAAACTCCAAGACACAGACCAGGGCATGGAGTTGAAAAAAGCCCTTTTGGTTTGTTGAATCCATATTACCATACATTCCTTACCATCCTTAATAGATCCGCACTCGATAGGCCACAGTCTCGTAATTCTGCATTATCATGATGTGTCCAATCACCAAAAATACTTTTTGAAGACATAGGAATGATTAAACAATTTGTAAATACAGTTTTGTAAGTTAATTAACTGGAGCCCTGGGGCGACGACGGGGAGGAAACTGGGTACCACCCCAATCTTACTTCCTATAAGTTCAACAGTAGTCTAGAAACATTGATTGATTATAGTTGTAGCAATATGCATTTCATATTCATCTTATTTCCAGCTGAGTTATAAATACGTTGATGAAATAATCTGTTTTATCTTCGTCACTGGTATGGGTGTTATGGAAATTAAAAACGACAATTGTAATTTTGTCGGTCGTTGTTTCCCGACACTTAATGTCTGGGTGACTGTAATCGATCGGTCATATATATAGCACTTAATGACGTGACTTAATCCCTACATTTTTGTAAAATTTGAAGTTAAACAAATCGATGTTGGTAACATAAAACGTGGGGTTTTTGATAATAGTAACTGAGTTCACGTATAACTATGACCGAATCAGAGACGAATGGACGGCTTCATTTTGTAGTACAGTAATAGCCGTACCTAATTCGTAATAGGGAGGTTTAGAAATAATAAGAAAAAGTCGCAATTGCAATGGATTTAAGAAAAAGGAGAATATTTCACCTAGACAATTGGTAAAGTTTCAAAAGTTATATAAAGCTTAAGATGTTAAATATATATACAAAATACATAAGGTTAATATATTAGTTTTTATGCAAAGGGTTAAAAAAGGTGAAGTACCACATTTTTTGTTAAGCATTTTTCAAATGTGCAATAACCCAACGTACAATTTCAGAAGAATGCACGATATATCCATACCGTATTCTAGGCTAACTTGTAGTTAGAGGTCCTTACATATATATGGACCAAAATTATGGAATAATTCACCTAGACAATTGGTAAAGTTTCAAAAGTTATATAAAGCTTAAGATGTTAAATATATATACAAAATACATAAGGTTAATATATTAGTTTTTATGCAAAGGGTTAAAAAAGGTGAAGTACCACATTTTTTGTTAAGCATTTTTCAAATGTGCAATAACCCAACGTACAATTTCAGAAGAATGCATGATATATCCATACCGTATTCTAGGCTAACTTGTAGTCAGAGGTCCTTACATATATATGGACCAAAATTATGGAATAATTTTCACAACGAAAACCCACACTTTTTGCATAACAATAGTTTAACACTTAAAAGAAAAGTTAAGGAATATTTCTGTGTTAATTGAATTTGTATTTGCATTAGAGTTTATTTACATTTATTATTATTATTTTTTTAGGGGTACATACCGAACAGAAATTGTGTTTTCTTTTTGTACCTCTTTGCAAAGTTTCAATTGTAATTCTAAGTGTAATGTTTGTGTGGCTTTGCAGAATAAATATTGATTGATTGATTGATATCTTGCCGTGGTTCGCACTTGGATTATTTTTCATGGTTAGTTTTACCAAGGTAAGAAAAAAATATAAACCATCCAATGTCACAACCAATGAAGGCCATTGTGTACCATGAATCGAAAAGTTAACCCGAGTAGCGTTGTCCACATTGGACATTTCATGGGCGGTTATTAAACAAGCTCGGTAAGTTTTACTGGGCAGAATTCACTCCTGAAAACTAACTGGCAGACATGGTTAGTTTTACAGAGTGAGATTTTCTAGGCTGTCCACACAGGACTTCTTTTCCGGTCGGACCATGGTCAGACTAAACATACCGGCTCACCGCCCCTGCTATTTTAGTGCTTAGTACTACATGTTAAATTTTACAACTAAACTATATCTATTGATTAATTAATTGTGATAGACCGCTACTACGGCGAGATGATGTCATTAGTCTGCATGTTTGATCCGGTAATAGTTTGATGTGAACTTAGCTAGCACCAACCGTGGTTTATCGTTTAGACAAAGTATTTTTTTTTTGGTTTGGCACTGAAACTTACTTGCTGTCACTTTGCGGTTGCCGTTTGTAATTTACACAAAATATTTAACATTAATAAGAACCTGTGTGGGAAATTAGTGGTATCTTCTTTCTTCGAAAACCTTGAACATTACAAACAGTTACAACAGTTTTGAGTTGCGGTAGTTGCACCCATTAATTAAAGTAAACTAAATTGTATTTATTATACCAATTTATATCATGTCACTCCATCAATTTGTGAGGTGAAATCACAACAGACCTGACAGGAAATTCAGAGAGTTTTCGGCGCGTTTTCGGTGAGCTTCCAGTACGCAGCTATAAGTTACCAATAGTGGCTCATTCACGTGACTATTTTAATCGACCTTTTTCTCGATGGATTTGGCAAGATGGGCCAATTTAGACAAAATATAGCTCCAATGTTGGGAAAGTCCTGTATTATATTGTCTGAAATTATTTGGATAGCTGAAGAGTGGGGAGGCGGTCATACCAAAAAGGATTCCTGTCCAATAAGTTTGAAATCCATAAAGCACACATCAGCAAAACAGAGAGAAGACCAATAAATAAAATAGGCATACAAATATATATATTGAAATATACAAACAGATACATTATTTAACGTATCGTTTATACACATTAAAAGTACCATTTCGGCTGTTATGTCGTAATGATTATCGACGGTATTTTATCAGCGGATTCGGATCAAGAATCTCTGGACAGCAAGACAATCACTTAGCTATGCAGCGACAAGTTGCTGATAGCTGGGTAAATCAAAAAATTAAATTGTCTGATTGATCCCACCAAAAGAGCTTATATGCTAACTTAATAAATTACCCCTTCAAGTAAATTATTCCTAAAAAAATCGTTCTACCCCTCCAGTACTTAACTAATATGATTGAGACCAAAGTCACAGTGGGTAAATCACGATTCCCAAATGTGCACTGTTAATTTGAAAAAAAAAGTTTGTATTAAGTATACCCCCAATCATATATCGTGAATCACTCAATTTAATAGGCCTCGTGGGTTTAAATGAGGATAGGTTAATATTGTATGAAGTAACTCTTCCCTTATTAAACAACTTAACCCCCTTTCATTCGTTAACTTTTATTGAATTTACTTCTTTCAGCCTTAACTTTGTTACCCGTTGTTTAGCCATTGGGTATCGTCTTCATTAATAGTCCCAATGGAATCTGAAGTGAAAGTTGTGAAGATAACTGAGGTAAAGTAAATGTACATGGCGGTATTGGATGGTGTGACATTTCATCTGTACAAAATGATATACTGTATCATATCATTCTATATAGATTTGCCCCAAGTCTGTATTTTATATTTTAAGTGTTTAATGAAGAGCGCCTCCAGTGGATGCAGTTTGGGGATGTTTTGTCGTGAAATTCAAACCGTTTCAGAAAGGTATGACAATCCAGGGGCGGAGTTAAGGGAAGGGGATGGGGGGCGTCTCCGACCCCCCTTCCGGAATGTAAAATATATCAATATTATCAACATTGTCTATAAAACAAAAATATTCAGCAATAATTGATCCCTTAACACGCCCTGCCATTTCCGGATATCTAAAATCCAAATTTTCCCGGGGGAGCATGCCCCCGGACCCCATAAAACTTTGACTCTCCGCCGTCCCCACCCCTTCCGGGCCCCCTTTTCCAAAAGTCTGCATCCATCCCTACAATGCACCTGACTTGGATCGCATTTGGTGATCACGGTTTTCCTGAAATGAACCAAGTACATGGAAACTGTTAGGCAAACCGCCAATTGATAACAAAAAAACCAAGTGTTTCAGGTTTTTAAAGAGGCTCTCATTAAGTGGTCGGAAAAGAGAAGGGGATTTTTCACCGGCGTACTGCTCATTGGAAACAAGTCTTCGGACTCACGGGGTTCCCTTCTAATACTCTTAAACCAATGATGGATTTGAAGGCAAGAAGTTAACTAAAGTACTACAATAACATTCAGTTCACAATCAACTACATTACATCTGTGATAATGTTACAGAAACATAAGTTATAAATTCATGAGAAATCTATATTTCCGCCTGAATATGCTTCGATATGTATAATGACCCCAGAACGCCGACTATTTTAAGTAGCAAAATTAAGACCATTTGCGTGGATCATTCTTCGCCTTGTCTCATCCAGTTATTATCGAAATCGATCAGGAAAAACGAACATGTTTGGAAAATTATTTCCAGTGTTGCCTTAGTATAAATTATTCATTCAAATAAAAGAAGTTTTGGATTGTCAACGCCTACAATTTCCGTTAACTGTTTTGCTATCCGATTGAAACCGACTGACTTGATTGGTTCAATAAAGAGACGGAAAAGATGCGTTTGACCGGAGTAGAAAGGCTTATACAGACAGAAAGGGGAAATATATTGCAGGCCTAGAAAATACGTAATTGGAAGTTCTGGTGCTCTGTAATATTGTCTTTAGGCTATGTCTTGACTGGATAATTGGAATGGGCCTAAGATGTAGGACAGATGATGGGTAACGTCTCTCGTCTTGCTAACTTCCTTTTGTCGAATCTCGAAGCGTCGAGACATCAGTTGAAAAAATAAAAAGCAAAGTGTGTGAGAGAGAAAACGAGTAAATATGCGTCAAACTGTAGAATCAAAATTTAAACTGAGATTATAAAACATGAAAAAAAAAACAAACAAAATTTATGTACGATGTTCCAAACAAGACGGTACTGTAGTGACCCATGCATTAAATTCAATTCGCTCCTATCGTAGTAAATAAGCACCAACTCCGTAACAAATCAAAGATTCAACATCGAATTCTTCTGTTAATACCTTATGCTGAATAGGTTTTCGACTCTAGAGCACCCCATATTTGTAAATCTTCACCCACCAGGATGATGATAATGATGATATTGATGATGATGATGATGATGATGATGATGATGACGATGACGATGATGACGACGAAGACAACGACGACGACGATGATGATGATGATGATGATTATGAAGATGATGATGTTGATAATTTCGATGATGCTGGAAATGATACTGTGATGATAGTTATGATGTTGATGACGACGATTATTTTAATAATGATGATGATCATGATGATAATGAGATGACGACGATGGCGACGACGACGATGATGCAGATGACGATGACGATGACGACGACGACGACGACGACGATGATGATGATGATGATGATGATGATGATGATGATGATGATAATATTGACGCTGATGATGAGGAGATGCTATATCATTATAGGCGGACACAAGAGCCTAACACAATATATTACAGGTTTAAAAACTGGCGACAAGTCAGGAAGCTCTGGAACAAAACAATGGATACAATGAGAAACGTAAGGAAGTATTATTTGATTTATGGAATCTACTTATAGTACAGGACCAACACACTTGATTATATTGGACACGAGTATTTATTATTTATTAAGAACAATGTGTCAAATGTATAAAATAAATTACAATCGAGGCGGGGATAACGTATAGGCGGCCATTAGGGCCAAACTAGACAAGCATTGCCATATAAACAAACTGGTTCTCGTAAAGACAATTCTTATTATTTAAAAGTATAATTATATAGGACATGACATATAAATTTGCATTGTATACTATTTTGCCTTTAGCATTATTAAATTGTTTGCATTAATCTGTTAAAATAGTGTAACTTTCAAAAAGTTGCGAGCAATTCCCCGCGAAAATAATTAATGCAAAATTCTTTAAATGTTTTCGACGCGAAAATATTGATTCGCGCGAATAAATTCGTATGCGTGCAATCGTTCGCTTTTTGTTCGGGAAAAAATCGCCTAGTGGAAAACGACCTTTATATTTAGGAAGTATATTTTTTCTCTACGATGAATGTCTTCTATTTACGACGTAATTTGTCTTTTACTTACGACGTGAGTTTATCTTGTCCTTACAACATGAGTTTCCTTTTCTTACAACCGTGAGTTCTTACAACATGAGTTTTTTGCTCTTGTTCGTACAACTTGAGTTTTTCTCGTACGTACGATGTGAGTTTGATTTATCCGTACGACGAGTTTTTCTTTTTATTACCGCGCATGTACATTTCTTGGGGTTTTCTTTGGTCTAAGTACGGCACGCCGCTGCGATGGTAATTTATTTTGCCCCAATGGCCGCTCATATTAACGAAGTTAAAATGAAAGCATCTACGATGAATGCTGTTCCATTCGTAAATTTAAGAAAAATATACAAAGGATTCTCAACAACCAATTGTATTTGACATTTTGATTAGTTTTGAGACTAGTCGAAAGTGATTTACTGTTTTTATCCACGTAAATCAATGTGTTTATTAAGGGAAGGTAGTTGGTGGTATTTTAGTCTTTGAAAATAATTGCTGCTTTAAAATCATTTCGTATAGAATAATGAGAGAAAAACAAGTAGTTTTAATATAGGTGCTGTACGTTAAAGGTGTATTAGTCTAGTCTCGCATAATTAATAAAGCAAAGTAAAACTTCATTCGTGACGCTTAAAGGGGAACTCCGGGATTGAAATTTCTTTGGATACATCTATAGAACAATTAGTTTTGACCTAACTGACACAATTTCACAACATTTGGACAATTAATAATGAAGAAAAACTCTTTCTAAAGTAGGTCTTAAATCAAAAAGTGCGTCTACAACCAGTGGTGGCGCCAGGATTTGCCCGACGGGGGGGGGGCATGGTCCCCGACGGGGGGGGCATGGTCCCCGACAGGGAGCCATGGTCCCCGACAGGGAGGGAAGTCCGGGTGGGCGTGGTTACCCGTTTGGTTTTGATGAGCAAAAAAAACCCCGTTATTTGCCCCTTTTTGGCCCGTTTTATGTGTATTTTCAATTTTTGGGGTCGCTTATACAATATTTTCATTTTTCTTTTTCCCGACGAAAGTGGTCAATCTTCCCGACGGCGGGGGGGAGCCTTCCCCGACAGGGGGGAGGGGCCTGGCCCCGCCCCCCCCCCGCTGGCGCCACCATTTTCTACAACTCATATTACACAAAGTTAAAGAATAGAAAAATACGGGTTATATTAAAATATACCTGTTCCAATGTGTATTTGGCTTATCTTTCCAATTAAGTAAGTTAAAGTTGCCCTTTAAGAATGCACAATCGTCAGGATAGATCATAGCATACATGTATGCCTACAGTATAAAGTTATAGGCCTAATAAAATTTTGGTTCTCTAATCCACATCTAATAATTGTTTAAAAAAATAAATAAAAACCTGTTTTGAATTTATTTAGGAATAAGGTAAATGACAATGTACAATTACAATTAAATAAAAACAACTCTATTAAATATGTGGAGGAAAACAATTCTAAATAACTGTTCTTAATGGAGTAGATACTCAGTTGATATTACCATAACCTTTTGAAAACAGTGTATGTGATGAGCTTGACTTTTTTGTTTTGTTTTTTTTTTATTTTCAGCTTTTATAAAACAACTGAATTGGATTTTCTCAATCTCAGTTTGTTCTTAATTTTGAGCAATCTCAGCCTCATTTTAGGACCAGAAAAATAATTTTGGTTAATAGGAATTGACCAATGAAAACATTACCAACACTAGTAAAACAAAACGTGTGGAGAGTTTTTGTTTGTTTGTGTTTCTTTGATTTATAATTTTCATTACTCTGACAATGTAAACTACCACGTGGATTTGTCACAAATTCGATCTAAAACGATCCCGTTAAATTTATTCGATGACAGGAAAAGGTAAATGTGGTTAACAACGACAAACAGATTTATAGTTTTATTTATTACTGTTTTGATCCGGTTCACACTTATAAAAAGATACAGACATTACAACGGCTTTTCGGATGATGAAATATAAATATTTTTGGTTGCAGCTGTTATTATTTGTATATAAAACATTGATACTTAAAAGTGATGAACTACTGCGGTAACATCATTTAGTCGTGGAATTTAAAATAATACAATTAAGAATATTTTGGTTACATCAACGACAGGTCGTTGTCTTCAAAACACTAACTTGCAATATAGGAAGGTTCTAACAGAATAGTTAACCTATACTATAATAGAGATATCTCTATTAAAATAAAGATATATCTATTAAAAATAGATATGTTAAACGTAACAGTAGAGAAAATACGAAAATAAAGATATATCTATTAAAAATAGATATGTTAAACGTAACAGTAGAGAAAATACGACTAAGATCGGAAAAATCAATCAAATAGCCACTAGGATTAAGCCTTCATCTGCAGACGGATCCGTTTCTGAGTCTACCCTTTGTCGGTACTTTAGGGCTAAACCAGTAATGATAACCGTATAGACAAATCGTAGGTTTTTATTTTCCCATATCCGTTTATCTATATCATATTTTATGTATCTCATTTGAGATCCGATGGCCACCATTTTTGCACGGTAGTGATTGTATCTTTGTATCCTCGACGATGTCGACTAGTGCTATTGGGTAGATCTAAAAAGACACACAGAGATAGTTAAAATTAGATAGATATAATTTGAGAAACAATTTATCAACGTCAAGAGTCAAAAGCTAAATCAGTACAGTATGTAGGCCTATATGAAAACAACCAAAATATTAAGCATTTATTTAATTTTAAAGGGACCATGTCATAATACGCCATTTCACGGTTTCAACTGCGCATATGCGTTACCAAGGTCAAGTAATGAAATGACGCGCGGCTCTTATTGAAAGGAATATGATTGCCGCGCGTCTTTTTATCACTTGACATTAATCTGCATATGCGCAGTTGAAACCGTGAAGTGGCTTATTCTACTGCAGTTACTTCACTAACTATTGCTATTAAATCTACTGTAGTAACTGCAGTAATCCAGTCTTATTATGTTTTTTTTTTGTCACACTGTAAGGTCACATCTCGGCCTATTGTTTTCAATATTTCATTTTTAAAGGGCAACTCCGGGATCAAAATCTCTATGGATAAATCTATAGAACAATTAGTTGCAACCCAACTGAAAACAATTCACAACATTTGGACAACGAGATAATGCCGAATAACTTGTTGAAAAGTGAGTTCCAAATCAAAAGTGGGTCTACTACTCAAATTACACAGTGTTAAAGAATAAGAAAATTTTAAATTTTGAAAGGGTTGTGCTTGAAAACCAAAATCACATTACAAATGTAACTTACATAAATGGAAAGATCAGTCAAATTCACATTAGAACAATTAATTTTTAATGTGAATTTTGATACGATTTTGAAACACAACCCTTTTTAAAATCTATAAAAGGCCTACTAGTATTGGATTAAAAATGTTTAAATTTGTGTTAATTTAAAGGGACAGATAACCTCCGAACTCCTAATTTTAAGGGATAGGATATCTTTAAATTTTCAATTTTAATTTGATTAGAAGGTCCTAAACCGCATCCGATCTATGGTATACCTGTTATACAAATATCATTTTTTGACTGCCTATGATTTAATATTACCCATAATTAGACATGTTCAAATTTAATTTAATTGTGTTGATTTAAAGTGATTGAACAGAAGAAATTCAAATTTGAAATTCTTGCCTTTTCAACGCTTGCCCAACTAAACCAATTCTGTTGAAATACGAATGATCGCTGTGGCTGTCAGACCTTATGGAAATGGTAATCAGTAGAACGGCCATGATGGTAATAATCCAAAACCACCATTATTGTAGGAAATTAAATTAATAGATCTGTTATCATTATTAAGTTTATGATTGGGTCTTTAGGTCTATGTCAAAAGAGAGCATAATTGATTTCATCTTTAGGTATAATTGTTGATAAGCTTGCTGACATGTTTCTAAATATAGAAAGAACAATTAAATTTGTCCAAATCACACAGGCATTCATTTGAAAAGCGATTAGCCATATTAGCCATATTAGCCATATTAGCCATATTAGCCATATTAGCCATATTAGCCATATTAGCCATATTAGCCATATTAG
>JAOTQE010106726.1:0-13504 GCA_025631205.1 Nesometra sesokonis
CTGGGCTAGTAAAAATAAAAATTCACTAGCCCGGTGCAGTTTTCACTAGCCATTGTACGCTGGGCTAGTAAAAAATCCAGCCCTGATACTAAATCAGACATTTTTCAAGTCTTAAAATCAATCAATCGACCAATGTAAACATAAGTAAACTTGACACTCCCCAATCCGTATTGCCAAAAAAAAAAAACAAAACAAAATGGATGGTCATAAAGCCTGTTTTCCTGTCAATCGTTAATCCCAAAAACGGCGATTTGAATTGGCGTTAATTTTGAAAAATTACAATTTTCACAACTATCAACAGGAAAAGGAGTCACTTTCAACATTAAAAAAAGTCTGACGATTTGGATCATCAAAGTTAAACTGAGTTCAACTTTGATGATTTGGATCGTTAAATTTGGAGGGTCACGAGACAACATTGCCCGCGGCAAGAATTTTGGACCTAGAAATAAACCACACATTTTGTTTATTTATTTATTAAATTTTCGGAGTTGTAACTTGCTTCAGAACATTAAATATACAACAACTAATATATAAAAATTTCAGTTGAAAAATTTTTTTATTTTTTTTTATTGTGATTTTAATTCATTGCAAAGATTTACGAATTTCTTTGCGAACAGTGTAGTAAATAGCGGAGATATAACTGTCCAGCATGACTTGAAATTTATCGTTATTTTTTTAACTTTTTTATAACGATTTAAAACGCTGTTTCAATTTGGCGATTTTGGAATAACGATCGACAGGAAAACAGGCTTTAGAGTGCTCTGTGATGTATGAGATTTTCCAAACGATAAACGAACGGTATTGGGTCTGGACAATAACGTTCCGGTTCCACGACAAGACATTCCATTCGTAGAAGTACAGATGAAGAAAGTCTAATGGTGGCAATAGAATGGCCCCAAGACCAGAGTAAACTTCGACTTGAGTGGATACATAAATTGAAAAATGTTAAAGATAGTGGAACAATGTATACTGTATTATTAATCATTATTAAAATATTTCACCGTTAAGGATTTTATTTATGATTGATAGTGATTGTAGTTAAATCTTGTAGTGTTAAATTAAAAAATTAAGCCTGGATTATTATAATATTATCACTAATATTAGAATTTAAAACTAAAAAAAGTAAACGATAGATAGAAAAAAGAAAAGAAAAAGTGGAACGACAATCTAGAATATACAGTGATTAAAAATCATTGTATAAAAATATAGAAAATTTTGGTGTTTATCATCAGAGGTCAAGACGCCTGCCTGTCACGTTTCAAATTCAGAATTTATTGTAGTTTGAGGGTTTATTTCGGAGTTTTGCAACTTTATGAAAACGAAAACGTCAAGTTCTTGTAACGTTTGAATTAAACACCTTGAATATCTGTCACAGTTTGTCAGTATTTTACGATGATTATCAACAATCTTGGTAGAAAATTTGATATTTACAGTAGGAACTCAAAAATGGAGGTGACATATCCGTTTTCGTTATATTTCGTAAAGTCAAGAAACCTCACTAGTAAAAAAATCTGCCAGTCATAACTGTTTCCTTAAATACTATACACTTTTCATTGATCATTGTTTTGGTTCAAGTACAAAGTCTTGATAATCTAATTGATTTAAAAGTTTATTTTTTGTTTACTTTTTTAAAGGAATACATCTTTAATTGCTTATTTTAGTTATTGCAATAGTCTTTAATACAATGGTTCACAGTTAAATGTCCCATTACATAATACTTCTAATTTGCATAATAAGCTGTAACCCCTTTGTAAGTATTTGCAATTGTGTATTATCTAAACACTGTGAAGGCTGTTCTATTCTTGTCAATAGATAGATCCAGTAAACAAGCAAAAAGAGTCCGAAACGTCCACTAATGAACTTCAAGTAAGAAAGTATAATGCATACTCAAAGCAATGAGATACATACCATCATGACAGGATTCAATATTTCGACATAAATTATGTCATCATGAGGAATGATGATGACATTTTTTAAGTCAAAATATTGAATCCTGTAACCATGGCGTGTATCTCAATGCTTGGAGTATGCATTATACTTTCAAGCAAAAAGAGGAGATTGAAGAATTAGAAGGATCAGAGATAAAACAATAAACAAAGCTAGTAGAGAATCACAAAACATGAGGAGTACAAGAAAAAACCAAAACAAAGAACAAGGGTTACAGAGCAAGAAAACAAGAAGAGAAGATTAAAGAATTTAAGGGGTTAAGGAAAACACAGTGGAAATAATTTAAAGTTGTAAAATCAACTATCCCGCATTGGTTCTAGTTTTCTAGACAGTTCGGTTTAGAAATTGTTAAGTTTTTAAATCAAAAACGAGTTAAACATGCTTAAGTTAAATCTAAAATGACACTGAGCATATGTTATGTGTGAAAAATAGGTTTGACTTGGGTAAGATTGATTTGATTTTACTGTATTTTAAACACGGCAATAAAGAATATCTGATATATAGTGTAGAATCTGGTTTGCAAGTGGTTCGTTTTAGGACAATTTGGTGGGTTCACGATGCAGTTTGCCATCTATCCGTTGCAGCGGACAGGCCGAAATCCGCAGTGATGAGAAAAGGTCGACATCCTTGAAGGGTTGAGCTAGCAGCCTGCGCTAGTCTGTGTATTTGTCTTTACCGGCTACAAATAAAGTAAACATTGAATACAATTGAATATTTATTTTCACTCGATAATTAGACTGTTTTCGTTGAATTCTAGGTACGACTGCCATTTTTTAAATCCGCAGTAGCCGTAGACCACACTAGACTAAACTGCATGCCAGCATCCTCCAACTACAAGCAATGTCAACCCCGAAGTCGGAAATCGGCCTGTCCGTGGCAACCGATAGGTGGCGCATTGCATTGTGAATTCACTGCACTGTATTGTGTTTTTATCCTTTCAGAATACATAAAACTAAAGAGGAGCAATGGAAAGGAAATTGTCGGATAAAATGCAGTTATGGAGAGAGGAGGATTTTGCAAGGACAAGGCAGGAATTGCTTACCTGACACTCTGTGTGGGGTTCCACCTTTCTGATGGCAATTCACCGCTCTGAGGGTCATCAACTGGGGGGTGCAGTATTGATATACAAACATCTCCAGTCTAGAAAAAAATGCTTACAGTTTAATTAATATTATTTTACACACAGTGCAGAGCTCAAATTTAACCAAGGCTGATGATGTATTTCAAATCTTTTTAGTGGATAGCCCTCAATTTTAATTAAATTAAAAAAACCTTAATCAACCAAATATAATTATAAACTTTTGAACCTGTGTGCAATATAACACAGCATGGTTCTATTGTTTAATTGTTGCCTTGCATTATCAACCCATCACAGATGGTAGGATTCAATGAATGATATAATAATTATGTGGTTTACTTTAGTGATTATATTTCAGGGTATCAAAGTATAATGCATACTCAAAGTATTGAAATATACACCATCATGTTGGGATTCAATATTTTTACATTAATTTTGTCATCATCCTCGTTATCATGCCTCATGGTGACAAAATTATTGTTGAATAGTAAACCCAATATGATGGCATATTTTAATAATTTGAATTGATTTTCATCTCATGTTCAAAGGTAGTGGGCTTATGCCAGGGTACTTTAAATCATAGAAAATTGATTGTTATGCCATCTTCAAAGGTAGTACTATACCTGTGTATACTTACATAAACCGATTTTTATTCCATGTCCAAGGGTAGTTGGCTTATAGGAGGATTAGTGTTGACTAGTATGTATTAAGCCCACAAACTGAGAGGGTGATGGCTTATTCACAATCATTACTGCAGGGATGTAATTATGCTAGGTGGAGGTGGGTGGGGCCACCCACCCTAAAAATTTTTCACCCACCCTATATCTTATTTTAAGGCCTTCCACCCAGCCTAATTTCAACTTGCCACTCAACCTAAGCCTTTAAAAAATGGTTAAAATATTGTATTTAATCATTTTACCACCCACCCTTACTGTACATTGAGCTCCCCACTCTGGGATTTTTCTAGCTGCATCTTAGATACACTGTCAGTATATGCCCACAACACAAACTGACTTTCATCCCATGCTAGTTAGAGGATGGTGGGATCCAGCCCCACTTAAAAATCTGCCCCTAAGTGGCCTGATACCATGGTCAGTATAGCGTGCACAACACAACCCATTTCCCCTCCATTTCAAGTGAATTTTAATATGAATGTAAGAAAAAATGCTATTTAAATTGAATGCTAGAAAGGTACTGGGCTTATACCAGGGATATAGATGCAATTTAAATGTAAAATAAAATCAAATTATGGTTGGGGTTAGGTCACGAACAAACCGAGTACGGCAAGCATAGGACTTTACTCTACATGCCTTCATGATTTGTGATGTGACTCATGTCATATGATTTTTATTATGAATCAAAGAAATAAATTTTATTTAAAATGAAATGCTAGAAGGTACTGGGCTTATACGAGGGATATAGATGCAATTTAAAAGTAAAATAAAATCAAATTATGGTTGGGGTGCAAGGCCACAAGCAAACCAAATATAGCAAGCATAGGACTTTACTCCTTATTCCTTTCATGATTTGTGATACTCATGAAAAACAGACTGATCACTAACACAAGGAAATACAAGATGACAGATAAAAGGTAAAGTTAATTCTTTCCTGACTTATCAAATTTCACATAAACCACAAAAATGTTATAAGCATCCATGGACTAAGCAATAAATAAATTATAGCCAGGTTTTTAAAAATTGAGTCCACATTTCTCAGTACATTATAAAACAAGAATTATTCGCAGTAATGGCCATCCTTGGTTACCGAGGACAAGCATGACTAATTCAGGTTGTGTTTGACAACAGAATATTGTTATCAACATATCAACTGACAGTTACTGGTGCTATAACTATATTGTAATACTGTACAGTTATTGCTAATGCTACTGTCTCTATTTTAAGCCCATATTTTGTGCGAGTTGTGTGGCTGAGCGGTTAAGGCAGGGAACCGTGAGCCATAGCAATACCAACAGCATGGGTTCGAGGCCGCTCGCACCATAGTTCTGGTGGTGGAACAAGTCTTCTCGGATAAGGATATAAACCGTAGGCCCAGTATACACATACGGCTCATGTGCACTATAAAGAACCCAGTACATCTTTCGAGACGAGTAGGAGGTTACCCCGGTGTACTGGTCCATACACAATCCCTGTCATGAACAGAAGAATCGGCGCTGAGTAGCAGGTGCCAGGACATGACGTGAACCTTAGGGGCGTAGAAAGTCATAGGAATGTGTTACATATCTGGTCCACAGCGCCTTGAGACTCTACTGTGTAAGACGCTATATAAATCTAATTACATTATTACAATTATTATATTTTCTGAGTGAAACAAGTGTTTTTCCATGTTGCTTTAAACTTTCTGGAAAACCAGCAATTCCGCAATTTTTTTGGGTACTTGAGACCTCTGTTATCATCCCTCAAAGTTTCAGACTTTTACTCATGATATTGGAATGTGGTGGGTTTGGTGATCACATTACACCAACTCCACTCTCCTGATGCTACTGTCTCAAAATTATGCCACATGCTTCCAAAAATGAGATAGATACCATCATGTTTTCATTCAATATTTCAACATTGATAATATCATCATCAGAAATATACTGTTACTCAACTCACCTCATATATGTTGGGATGCCACATTTTTGTAAGGAATTTAAAGGTTGGAGGGTGATAAGGGTAGCCAGGAGGAAACGCCATCATTGCCTGAAAGATAAAAAATAATTACAAATATTATGCATGTTGAATATGTTACGATTTTGTTATTTATTTTCGAGCGAGGATATTTTAGTAGCAAAGTCCAGGAATAGTTCAATAGCATTGTCGATGATAATAAAGAACAGAGTGAAACCTACATTTGACATACCCTGATTTTACGTTTTCTGGATTTTATGTACACATGAAATGATCAATGACATCATCAGTTGTAGAGAATTTAATCGTCAAAAATTTACAAACAAAAAATTAAATTTGGGAAAAAATTAAGTTTATTTTCAAGATTCTAAACAATCAACTAAACATATAGTAAAATGTTTCAAATTCATGAATTAAAGTCACTTAAAGCAATATTAAAACAATCGAAAGATTGATTTTTCTCTAGGCCTAGGCTAACCATTATAAACACTGAATGAACCATAAACTATAGAGCGCTCATTCTGGAAGCTAAAAAATAAACATGTTGTTATTGTTTATCATTATAAGCCAACCTATCTTACAAGTATTTTGTCAATTTCTATTGTAGAAAAAAAAAATTGAAGATAAACATAATAATTAGGTTTTATTAGCACAAAATCTATAAGGCCGATCTTAGTGCTTAGCTCCATGCTCTATTCTGCAGGCAAAACTTGCCAGGGGCTCACTCCCATCAACTTGCCCTCCAGGTTCACATACACGTCACTCATATACCCATTATTCAGTTTGTCGTTGAATATATGAAGCATTATTTTTAGTAGGTGTAGGAGAAGTGCGCATTCGTAAACCAATGTTGTAAGCAGAGGTTCCAACCCTCCCGATTTGTCCAGGAGTATCCCGAAATTTTAAGTCTTCCGATTTTTTAAAGCAATCTCCAGATTTTCTGTTGAAATTTAAACATGTTCTAGTACCATAGTTTGGTTAGAATAATAATTAATCAATAAATACAATACTTTTAAAATAAATAATTGCATACATCGTTCTAAATTTATAGTAACTGGCGCTAGTTAACCACTTGCCGGCCTGTTTTTCGACCCTTCATAAAAGGCACAGTATTTTAAGATAGAGGGCGCACTTTGAAAAAATCTCCCGAATTTGAAACCTCAAAGGTTGGAACGTCTGCGTTAACCATTGGAATTATTCAATTATGACTTGTTGTAAGAATAGCCACTGCACATTTTACTTTATACTGAGATACTGATATTAGTATGGTACACAATGTTGTATTTAAAATACTCTGTTCCGCAATAACACAATGATACTTAACCATTAGACTATACAAGGTATAGAGTACTGTACTTTAAAAAACTGAACAAAAAATTGATAAAATCTACAAGTATAAACATTTTATATGTCAACACTGATAACTAAACACAATGTATTTAGATAAGAACTGTACAGGATATGATAATTGATAGTATTGGTAGGCTGTTTTGTAATGACTTTGAATACAGTACTGTATAATAGAATTTAATCGTCAAAAATTTACAAACAAAAAAATTAAATTTGGAGAGAAAATTGTTTATTTTCAATATTATTTTGTTCTAAACAATCAACCAAACACACAGTAAAATGTTTCAAATTCATGAATTCAAGTCTGATTGATTTTTTTCTTGGCCTAGGCTTACCATTATAAACACTGAATAAACCATAAACTATAGAGCGCTCATTCCGGAAGCTAAAAAATAAACTTGTTGTTATCATTATAAGCTAACCAGTTTTTATCTTAAAAGTATTTTGTCAATTTCTACTGTGAAAAAAAAATTGAAGATAAACATAACAATCAGGTTTTATTAGCACAAAATATACCAGGCCGATCTTAGTGCTTAGCCCCATGCTTTATTCTGCAGGCAAAACTTGCCAGGGGCTCACTCCCATAAACTTGCCCTCCAGGTCCACATACTCGTCACTCACATACCCATATTCAGTTTGTCGTAAGAATATGACGCATTATTCTTAGAAGTAGGTGTAGGAGTAAGTGCGCATTTGTAAGCAGGGGTTCCAACCCTCCAGATTTGTCCTGGAGTATCCCGAAATTTTAAGTCTTCCGATTTTTTAAAGCAATCTCCAGATTTTCTGTTGAAATTTAAACATGTTCTACTAACTGTAGAATAATAATCAATCAATAAATACAATAATTTTAAAATAAATAATTGCATACATCGTTCTAAATTTATAGTAATTGGCGCGAGTTAATCACTTGCTGGCCTGTTTTTCGACCCTTCCTTCATAAAAGGCGCAGAATTTTAAGATAGAGGGCGCACTTTCAAAAATCTCCCGAATTTGAAACCTCAGAGGTTGGAACGTCTGCGTAAGAATAACCATGATATTATTCAATTATGACTTGTTGTAAGGATAGCCACTGCACATTTTACTTTCTACTGAGATACTGATATTAGTATGGTAAACAATGTTGTATTTAAAATACTCTGTTCCGCAATAACACAATGATACTTAACCATTAGACTATACAAGGTATAGAGTACTTAAAAAAAAAAGTGAACATAAAATTGATAAAATCTACAAGCATACACCTTTTATGTCAACACTGATAACTAAACACAATGTATTTAGATAAGAACTGTACAGGATGTGATAATTAATAGATCAGTGGGCTGTTTTGTAATGACTTTGAATACAGTACTGTATAACAATAGCAGTAAGTTTAGATTGGTAACCATTTGGCAATGAGGATACAGTTAAAAATGAGTATTTTCCATTGTTTTGTCAGAATTATCAAGTTTCATTACAATATTAAATCAGAAAATATCTTCCTACTGGGGCGGATCCAGCTGAGCTGGATAGAGGAGGCCCGATGCCAAATTGGACATGTGCAGGTATGAGGTTTTACCAGGAAAATAAAAACAATAGGCGTGGGTTCAGGGACTGCCTAGGGCCCGGGAAAATTTTTTCTCTGTACAATTTTCCAAAAATTAAATTAAATGAATAAATAAATAAATGTATTTTAAAGTTTGGTTTTAGTTACAAAAAAAGATGTTTGCAATGAAATTTTAATAATTGTCTATTTGGGCCCATTGTCTGCACTACCATGAGACCAATAGTCTTTTATGTCTAGGCTCGATCGTAGGTGGGCCTGATTGTCCAAATTATGAAGCAATCAAACCCTATTATACTTACACAACTATTGAAGGTTTTTATTACTAAAAACTGCATGTATTAAGATGTATGCAATTTTATTGATAAAAAAGATATAATACAGTATGAAAAACCAGGTGAAAGATAATGTCCAGGAGGCTGGTTGAAAATCAGGAGTTTCCTGACCAAAATGACAGTGTTGGCATAATACACAGCAACATAACAATTTATTCAAATAACAACATGTAAATTTATTAAAAAGAAACATCTATGTGGAAAAATAAAAACTAATACACAACCAAATCTATTCAAGGTTGTTTCTCAATATCCAATTAGTAATTACAAACCCATACAGATCAGTAGGTCTTAAAACAAATAAACTAATGCTAAATTTCGAGTTAATTATGTCCATCCAGATAGTGACACAGAGTTAAATGTTTTAATAGCTTAAACCCTATTAAATTTGTCATCACTTGTGTTGTTAACACACTGAATAACAGTTTTTATGACCTAACTTAGTATAAAATTTACCCCACTTGATAAATTAGAAAAAAGGGGCTGCATAAATTAAAACTGACCGTAGCTCTGAAGAAATAATGACAAGGCTTGTTAGAATCCAGCAATTGGTGACACAGCTTATGTGCTATTGATTCTCTATACTGTAAACCCAATTAACAATCCATCTACAAAAATCAATTTCTTCATTAACATCATGATCTCAAACTGTCAAAATTATCTTCAAATATAATCATGAAAACCACTATGTCTCACATCAGTTTACTTTTCAAATATAACCAAAAATGGAGTATGGGGAGGGGAGAGGGGGAAGGGAGAGATAGGGAGTGGATGATCATGATTGAGTTTTTAAGCTGCCACTAGTCAAATCCTATGCCATAGTTGAATTTGGCTAAATATTTTAAATACAAATTAGCCAAATAACTAATGAAATTTTAACTAAATCTTTACCTAGTGTTCTTTTGACAGTTTTTTTTTTATCAATGTTAAGATAAATTACAGTAGCCAAATTGCTAATCATTCTTAGCTTAACCACTGATAATTTTACAGTATCTGTAGTAAATATATCATTTTTACTTCTTGTCTAATGAAATATAATTATGATTTACTTTCAAAATATTTTAAAATTTCTTGGAATTACTGAAATGTTTGCTGGTTTTAATTCAAGATACTGCTAATGTAATTTATTTTGGCAAGTCTTCATATTTTAATGTGAAATGGTCTTTAAAATCAAGAGAATTGTGATATTTTCTAACCAAAAAAGATGAATCTCATAACCAGAATCCAAAAATGTAGCTATACGCAGCTGGCTATGCGCCACACACCAAAAATATGACTGAAAGACTTCACCTAATATCATAAAATCTGCATACAGTATAATTTTCTACATGAAATCTGGCCTAAAAGCTTGAATGTTAATACAAGTAATATTCTCAATTAAAATATTTCTAAATAATATGATTTGGACATAATTTTGTCATTCATTTCAATTTGTGGTGAGACATCAAAATGTTAAAATAAAAAAAAAACCCTAAATTTATCATTAACCTTTTTTGTTCTATTTCTTACAAATTATCCATTTTTATTCTACTGTAGGTAAGTCTGAAATGCACCAGGTATGGTTAGTGTGTATAATTTTTGTCATATGAGCATGAAATACCGTCATGGTGTGAGGCGAGCTTATTACATAAAGTGTCAAGTTAGCTGTATAACATGTTGGATAAATTATAAATAATTAAGTACACTGTATAGTAAAGGTATTCAGATATCACTAATTTTAAATTTATTCATAGAACTTTTAATAAAAAATAAGGCTAGTAGAAAAAAAATACTTGATCATTATGTGTTCATAAATTTTTTGCCAAGTCATCATCATACATATGGTCAAATCTCCCAAAACTGAGTAAACTTAAAACAAATTTCCTGGTAAACTGGTTTTTTTTTTACAAAAAGTAATGAAAAACAACATCAGCAGTAAAATCAACTCTCTGCATAATAAGGCCAAAAAAAATTGTTGTATTGCCCTTTACCGACCGACGGTAAAAATCGCAAAATCAGGGTCGGGTTTTTTTTAATTACTTTTAAAACGTTTTTAAAATTAAATAAGAAATAAGAACATAAATAAAACATTTTTCATTAGATGAATATCAAACTATTAAAAGTTTCTGTGTTACATTTTTTCTAAAATAGAAAATCAGTTTTTAGTTACTCCACGTTGCGAGGCCAAGGCCAACGGAACCTAGGATGCTGGCTTCAAAAACTACCCTAGGCCTGGGATAGATTGGCAATGATGGAAGGCAGACCTGAAGCCAGCCTTTCTCCCTACTCGCAGTGCGACTTTAGAACGCAAATAAATTTATTTTAAGCTAAAAAAATACAAAAACTTTGTACTTTGCTTGTGAAAAGCACATAAAACCAGCAAAGTTTTACGAAGGCTAGGCCTACCATCCACGGAAAAAATTATAGGCCTACTTTAGTCTTGGTGGGCGATCTTTTGATTTCTGATTTCCTGCATGCAGAAAGTGATGTTCAAAACAATCCAGTCGAACACACCTTGGCTTATTTCTTCCTTTGCTCATGTGTTGTTTTTGTGTCATTGAAACGCTAAACAAATTGAACTTTCTACCATCCACCAGCGATCGACAAAATGGTGGCTGTTGAAGTTTATACTGTAAGTCATCTCCTATTCTATGCTATTGTATAACTTTCGTTAATGAATAATGTTAAGACATGGATTACAAAAAAAAAATATCAACCTACCGACCCTCCAAATTTTTGAGCCAAAAGGGCAATACAACTTTGTTTTCTTTTGGCCTAATAATGTGACATTTAATTAATAATAATAATAATAATAATACGTGACCTTAAACTACAGTATACTGTAGTGCTTATAGTCAAATTCTCTTAGTGCATAATTATTACCCCATCATTGGAACAAAAACCGGGTATTGCTATTTTGCGCAAACCCCGCAAACCTCCGAAAAATCACAGAAAACTCAATCATAACAGGTTAAAAGTAATTGAATCATTTAGTATAGCACCTAAATAGTACCTCAAGCCAAAAAAAAATCTATTTTCATTGTTATCCGAACCTTTTTTTTGGGTAAAATCATGCTTTTTTGGGAAAAAACCATTGCTAAACCCCGCAAACCTTTCTATTTATTAGTGCTAGATACTGCAGGAGAGGAAACCTTATTTTTTAATGACATCTTAAAGAACAGCATGGGAAAGGTACTGTATAAGTACAGTACTGACAATGGTATAAGCCCACTACCTTTGAACAGAAACATCAATGTGTGATGTGGACATATACCCTGGTATAAGCCCACTACAATGAACATGGAATCCCATGCCTACTATGAATAGGAATTTCCTGTCAAAATGTGATGTGGACCTATACCCCAGTATAAGCCTACTAACTTTGAATAGGAATTCCCTATCAATGAGTGATGTGGCCATACACTATATCCTGGTATACAATAAGCCCGCTAACTTTAAACAGGAACTCCCTGTCAAAGTGTGATTTGGACACATACCCTGGTATAAGCCCACTAAAATTGGACATGGAATACCAGTGTGTGATGTGAACATAATCCCACTAAACATGAACTCCCAGCCAAATGTTTGATGTGGAAATACTTATCCTAGCCTAAAGTTCAATCCAGACTATCAAATTTTCTAAAACTCAGATATGCCTATATATGGTCATAATGGCATCACATCATTATTACATGGATATATTTTTACCAGTGAGTATATCAAAGTTTTTTTTCAAGTGAAAGTTGATAGTCTGGATTGAGCTTTAACATGGAATCACTCTCCGTTTCTGAGTGGGCTTACACCCAAATTTTGAAAATGTATAGACAGTGATGTAATCGCAGTATGTTACGCGGAGGTGGATGGGGTAACCCACCCTAAGAATTCTCCACCCACCCTAATTTCAGCTTGCCACCTACCCAAAGCATCTTAAGGTGTAAGGACGATGTTTAATATTTTTATCATCCACCCTTTACATTGTTGCTGCCCACCCATGGATTTTTCTAGCAACATATCTGGTAGAATAAATATTTAATGTACGAAACAAACTAAATTTGGGTTGGTTTATGCCTGAATCAGTACGGTAATGATTTTCATGGTTTGCTACCTAATATTACCATATTTGGAAATTGCAATTTTCTCAAATTTAATTTGACTTGACTTTTGTAGAAGTAAATTTTCAAAATATTAAATTTACAATGAAAATTAATAGTTTTATAATATTTACTGAAAAAGTGAGATGATGAAGAATGACTAATAGTAGGACTAGTCAAAACTGTACAAAGGAATTGTATGTAACAAGTGCATACAACTACACACCTAGGCTAACATAAAGGAAATAAATTAGGCATAAAAAAACCGATTTTACTCCAGGGGCTACTGTAGATCTCTTTATGTTCGCGCGCCCTTAATTTTCGCGAATTTCACGATGACTTGACGATCGCGAAAATTAAAGGCCGCGAAATGTCAAAGAAAAATATAGGAATTTACCATGTGTAGGTCGAGGCTGCGCGCGAAGGCCGATATAGGCCTAGCCTGGTGCTAGGTGTAGCCATGCTGAGAAGATCGTCTAAAAATAATTTTATTTTGTGAAAATAATAATTTTGGCGCTATTCCAAGATAGATATGTTGTAAATGTAACTAT
>JAOTQE010106737.1:0-13503 GCA_025631205.1 Nesometra sesokonis
AATATTGGGGGTAAATAATTTTAAAATAACCTAATTTCTAGTGTCATCGTCATAACTTATGTATTTCTTCAAAATAATCTAATTTTTGTCATTTTTCAAGTGACAATACATCTTTAAACGTGAATAAAGATGTGTAACGCCGACGAAAGATAAAAAAAAATTTCATTTATTTATTTATTCACTAATAATCTATGCCTGTAATTGATTTAGATACATCTACACCTTTAAACTTGGCTCAATGGTTCCCTGTTAATTAGGAATAATTTCATTTAATATTGCAGATTCATGATAGCTTGCAACAAACATATTCTAGGAATTTATAGTTGCGAAATAATTTGAATTGAGTGACACAGTCATTTGGTCCTCACAATGTATCATTATCTAAAGCTGTGTTTCCACGAGGCGGGCAAAAAAAAATCGCTCATCGTTATTTTCAATGGAGCCATTTCCACGAGGCGAACGCGGGCGGGTAGGCACGCACGCGGGCGGGCGCAGACGCGTTTTCTTGAATCGCTCATGTAGCGATTTTGCCCGCGTTCGCGACTGCCCGCGTGGGGAATTTCCCTGTTATTACGTCATTTTGTCAATGTTCGTGTTCTGTTTGGACCAATCTAGGACCTTTTATGTGTAGATTACCTTTGCCTCTGCTGTTCGTTGGTAATTAATTTCATAATTCAGGGGCGTAAAGTCACGAATCCGTCCTCAGTCCCACCCTGGTTGGGGCTGAGGCATGAAAATTTTGAAATTTAGAACCTCTAGACGATTGCAAATGGCAATTGCCTGGAGCATTTTGGCCAAATATAAAATCCACCATTATTGTTTACAATTTTTGAAAAATTTGAGGGGGTTTTAAGCCCCACACCACTGTCCACGCCCATGTAATTTGTACATTTTCTACTATGCTTTCTACTTTGCCCGCGTCCGCCTCGTGAAAACGGGTCACACGCGCCCGCACCCGCATCCGCACCCGCCCGCGTCCGCCTTGTGGAAACATAGCTTAAGACTCGGATTGGTTAATTTTAGTTCCAGACCATCTCAATCTAGGATGTTGGATGCCGTTATGATCATTATTGCTTGAAATAATTCAAACCTAGTGACACTTATTCAAAATCAATAGCACACTTGGTTTAACTTTAATGTCATTAGGTGTACATTGGAAATTTTGTCAAGTCTTATCACAAAAAATATAGTAAATTTGTCTTCCACTTATTCGTTTAGCTGTGCAGTGTTTTTCCAGCTATTCTTAAACCAGTAGGTAATTATTTTATAATTTCCTACAATGTTTTAAATGTAAGGTAAAAATTACCAAACTTAGCAATAGCAATGTACACATAATGTTTAGTTTAATGATAGGCATAAATTACCTTTGACATTTTCACAGAAAACTTTCCGCCGGAATTTAAAAATGTACCACAGCAACTGAATGTAACTGTTAATGAACCAATAAATATTACTGTTAGTGCAATAGATGATGATGGAAATGTGACCTACTCTTTGATAACAGATTCTGAAGCAACCATTAATTCTAAGTGTAAGTATAACGTAAATAATATTAGCTTCCTAATCTTGGAAAAATTATTTTTAAATGATTGTAATTTCTAAGTCTGCTTAGCAAAACAAGCATTTTATAATAAGGGATCAATCTGTGGTTTCAATTAATACATTACACTTTCTTTAATATATTTTATTAAATGTTTATAAGATGATGGAAGAAATGGGTTTTTTTTTAATGCGTGACATAAAGTGTGACATAAATATCACACAATTAACCTTCAATACATAACACAGAAAGTCAAAATTCATCCACTGTAAGATCTCAAAATTAACACAAAACCATATATTGCAAATTGCATAAAATTAATCTATAGGAAAAAAAAATTCATGGTATTTTAAAATAATTTTCCTCTAACTTCTATTATTTAAAATTAGCTGTATGTCTCAATATTATACAACATGACATCTTAAAGTGAAATCAGGGATGCTATATTGTATAAAATTGTAAAGGATAAAGTGCTTTACAGTATTAGTTGTTTTTAAACAATCATGTGAAACTAATTATGTTAATTCTATATTTATTAGCTGGTGTCTTTACTTGGAGACCTGTTGACATCACAATAACACAGATCACATTCGTCGCGACAGATGAACGGCTAGCAACAGTTGCTCATCAACCAGATGTCCTCATCTGTGACTGTAAAAATGGTGGTAAATGTGTATTCAACAAACCAAGGCCTGCATCTAACGTTGCTCTAAATAAATTTGCAGTAAGCATGATTTAAACATTGATCCATTTAATAGTAGACAAATATTAGCTCTGTTGACTAAACTGGTGGTAGTTGCTGTGTTGTTCACTGAGTCATTGATCCTTGCTGGTCCTGGTTCGAATACATAGCCACTCTCATTTTGTTTCTGCCTTTGGGTTGGAATATTATTTTTTCGTATGAGACGTTAAACACAGCTCAACTGAATATTAGAGAATGCAGTATACACTTAGGAAACGAGTGGGGGAATGTCTCTTGGTGTCTCCAATCACCCCCAGAAGGACCCCATTGAAAATAAATCTACTTCAAACTTACATACACTTGGTGCCTCAATTAACCATATTAATACAATTTTAAAAATGGTGTCCGTGAGGTCATAGCTTAACTTTGAAATAGGATACTTCATCTACCCATGTGAATGTACCAGGGAGCTGTTAATTCCCTGAAGGTACTCATAGACAAGACACATATGGAGGCTATCAATTTATTTTTCACCAGTAAGAACTTACTATGAAAGCAGATCCCTGATGAAAGTAAAGGTAACTCTAGAGGAAATTTTTCAAAGCAAGGAGCTCAATTTACATCTCCATTATACTGTCCATTTATGTCCCATATCATTAATGAAAGCTATCCGAAAATTAGAAAGCAAAATACAGTATAATAATTAGTCATGGTCAAGCAATATTTCCATTTCTATTCTACCTTTAGTGGCTATCTTCTACTTCTTCTATCTCTTGGTTGTCTGCATACCCTGTTTGATTTGGCATTAGAAAGTTTTGTCAAGTCTTATCACAGTGGATAATTGGTTTAGTTTTCACTTGATCACTTTGCTTTAACAGTGTAGTATTCCTATCCTTTGTAAATTGTAGGTAAACTTATTAAACTTTGTGCGAGTCATATGACCCAGCAGTTGAGGCAGCGATCCATAAACCATAGCAATAACAACAGCATGTGTTTGAGGCCCGCTCGCACCATGGTTCTGGTGGTGGAACAAGTCTTCTCGGATAAGGATTATAAACCATATGCCCAGTGTACACATGGCTCATGTGCACTATTCCAGTACACCTTTCAAGACGATTAGGGGGTTACCCCGATGTACTGGGGTTCATACAACACCCCTGTTGTGGACAGACAAATGGGTACAAGTGCAAGCCAGTACTTGCTGCATGACATGACATGAACTTTAGGGGGTAGAAAGTCATATGAATGTGTGACATCTAGTCCGCAACGCCTTGAGACTATAAAGTATAAGGCGCTATATAAATCAAACTACATACAGTAAACTACATTAACATTAACTCTTTAATGATGGAATGACTTAATCATTGTTTAATTAACCTAATTTGTAAAGTAATATCTCTAATAAAGTTTCATATGTCGTTGTATCTAATGGCGTTAAAAAATGTAATTTAGGTAGTGGAATGCGAGTGTCAACCAGGATACATAGGGTCTGATTGTGGAAAGGACTACGATGCTTGTGAGGACGGATTCTGTTATCCCGGTGTCACGTGTGTGGATAACCCTCCGCCATTTGAAAACGCTACATGTTCCGATTGTCCTCCAGGTCTTCAGGGAGATGGAGTCAAATGTTTTGGTAAGTTAAATACATTGGAACAATATATTTTATTAAAGTTTACCTTTTATCAATTGTCATTAGTATTTAACTGGAAACTGAAATTATGGTACAATTATTGCGACCTTGATCAATAAATCACTGCATATTTCTGTTGAAATAAGCCATAATTTTTGTGTGCCCTTAATTTTTGCAAATTTCGCGATGAAACGATGATCACGAAAATTAAGAGCTTGTGAAAATCACGAAAATCTGAAAGATTTTTATTTGTCAAAAACGATTGACAAAACATGGGATAATAACAATGTATATGCATGCAATAAATAATCCGCTTGTTTCTTTTTGTTTAGGTTACAATTATTCACGAATCACCTAAATTAATACAACAACAAAACAGTAAAAATATACATCACATGTAGGCCTAGTGGGCTAGGCCTTTTATATTGTCATTTGCCTTCACAATGGTCTCTAAGCCTAAGGTCTGGTAGACTAAATTAAGATGAGGCGGTCGTTCAAAAAACATGTTTATTTTATGAAAATAATAATTTTGCCACTATCGAGATATAGATGTATCTGTTACATGAGTTTTGGTTCCAATATCACCTTCTTGTCTATAAAACAGATTCAATTTGAAAGGAATCCACAAAAAAATTCCAAAGAAAAAGTTTTGGTGGCGCTTACATCCGACTGGTTTCTCGCTTCCGGGTTGATAGATTATGAGTCACATGGGCAATGGAAAACAATTTTTAAACTAGGTCTAACGACGAAAATTAGGCGATTATTGGATTATTTATTACGTCAGAATAGGTTAAATGATACTGCAGTTTGTAAGCTAACTTATGAGGATTTTTCACATGGGCAATGGAAAACAATTTTTAAACTAGGTCTAACAATGAAAATAAGACGATTATTGGATTATTTATTACGTCAGAATAGGTTAAATGATACTGCAGTTTGGAAGCTAACTTATGATTTTTTCTTCTTTTTTGTTGCCCTCTACTTTTGCATGAATTTTCCATGTGTACATTTGTTTCAAAAGTGCGTAACTTTTTTTTTATAATATGCACTCTACAAATTATTAACCATTAGTGGAATTTATTATACCCTCTCACACTGCCAAGCTAAGTATACCTCTTTACCATTCCGGAACTAGTTCCTATTGCATTGCAATGAGCATTGTGTGATGTTTAAATTTGTGCATCCTGGAATGCACAAAATGTCGGACAATTGTGGCAGAGCCAAGCCAAATGAGACATAAGTCGCAAATGCTAGTTTTCCACAATAGGCAGAAATTTAAAAATGGTCAATTTTTTTCAAATTTTGTTGTATTTAAAAAATATACAGTACATGCATTCAACTTTCATACTATCTTAACAATTTTTAGATATATGATAAAAAAATGTTTTAAAAATGCAATGTAAAATGACCTTGCTTAGTCAATGTGTATAGATAAACGGTTTTCAAATGCAGTTTTCTCAAAACTTACATTTTGAATGTTCGAACTTTGATTGCTCATAACTTCGCAAGGAAACAACATATTTTTTTTGCATGTTAAAGATAATAATGTGTAGTTTTATAAAACACCAAAAACTCAATTTTCAATTTGAGCTAAGTCTCATTTGACTTGGCTCTGCCACAAATGTAACAGAATGGAAAGGGTATGAAACTGTTTTTGCAGCATTTAGGTAATTTGTTTTTATAACTTGATTAAATAATTAAATATTTCTATTTGAATTTTACACACAAATTTATCAATTTTGAATAATTCTTGATTAGACATAGATGAATGTCAGACAAACCAACACGACTGTCAACAAGGTTGCCAGAACAAGTTAGCTTCTTACGATTGTTATTGTTACGATGGTTACCGTCTTCAACAACTTAATTCAAACAGTAGCTGTGTTGGTATGTTTAACAATGTTATTTTGTCTTCTTTTCATTTACGTAAGTTTCATAGTGCCTTTTCGATTTGAATTTTGGTTCAAAACTAAGTAATAGGTAGTTATCCCAGAAATACTAAACATGACTTCATACGCAAGTCATAAATGATTATTGGTGTGGCAATTAACAACTACAGTAATTTCTGAATGTTCAGTTTTCGGCTAGCTATGTACGTATTACTTAAGCATTTCAATTTGTTTACAAAACCGGCAGATTGATGTATAAGTTTAACATTACATAGTTTAGCAAAAACTACCCAATAAGGATTAATATTTTGAATTGTTTATTGCTAGCCTAATGTGTAGGATTTTATTATTGAATGGTTCATTGTTTTTTCTTTGATGGGCTAAATCATGGGTCTGGTCATACATTTATTATTAACAGCCTATAAACATTCTACCCACTTTGCCTTTCTACATAAACCAATGGTATTTGCAATTCTTACATTTAACAACATTGAACACTTCAAATCTTTTTATGATATTTAGTTTTCTATTTGGGCCTTTTGTTTGCTTACATATTCAATGTTTAATGAAGATCCTGTAAATGTACATTGACCTCCATCCACTCAATCATATTTTGCTTGTGAAATTCACAGTACAGTAGTTGCCTTTATTGTGTTTTTATCATGTTCAATTCAAATTTACAAAACGTGATAGGCTCATTGGACATGTAGCCTCTGATGATTAGTGTCCCAAAATTATGTATAAACACATACTTCATATTTATTATTGGAAACATTTTTGAGCCGTTCCATGATTTATTTCCTTTTCTTCTTTCAATCTTTACTTCGTTTTTTATTAACTTATATTATTTTTGTGAATAACACTTTTAAACCTAGTCTTAATCATAAAAAAAAAATTAATAAACACATTTACAACATATAGGCCCCCTAAACCCTTATATACAAAAGTAGTTAATGTGTACAGTCAAAGTCTTCTTTAAATAACATTTCCAAATCTTCTCTAATGTTTTCAAGCCGAAGTTTAGACTGGTCTAGGCGACATCTACAGCCACATTAGATAGTCTAGCTTCACATAGGCTTCTATGAATGGATGTTTTGTTCGAGACAAGAAATCCTGTTTTCCACACCCAGTACCTTTTGGTTTCTAAGCCAATTGGGAAGCGAACTACTAGGTCGTAGGACAGAAAGACTGTATACCTGCCAACCCTACTGATTTTGGCGGTAGACTACCATTTTTTCGACCTTCCTACTGCCTACCGTCTTTACATGTAAATCCTACTGCTTTTTGAAAGTTAATACCAAAATTAAATCACACAATTTAAACTGTGAAGTCCACCAAAAACATTCAAATACGCATTGATTTTCCACTAATAAGCATTTTCTAGCCTTAAATCCTCCAAATAACGGAAATCGGGCGAACTGACCATTTTTTTGCTCATTAAAGTAATATGCGGTAAGATGAGGGCGCTGGTGCATTTGTGTTCAACCAACTTGGTCCGACTGGGCAGCCTACCGCTTTCGAAAGTCCAAATGTTGGCAGGTATGAGACTGACTGTGCCAGAGTGTAGGTTTAGGAGGAGATAAAAAAAAGAATATGAAAATAATAAGTCTCTAGAAATTCATACAGAGCATCTTGTAGTATACCTTTATTAAAGTAACCATTATTTTTCTCTTAATACACATCGAAATGTGGGGGTGGTGCACATCTCCCACTCAAAAATATTAGAGTGAGACACATTCTCTATCCCCCTACTGTACATCTGCATGCCTGCCAGTTTCAGTAAAGATTATTATATACTGGATTGATTTAACCTTGTTCACTGATTGGTTAAAAGCGTGTCCCTTGATCAAACATAATCCAACCGTGCACCAAAGTAAGTATTTACGGATCCGTAAGTAGTAAGATTATTTACAGATTCTGTCCCAATTTCAACACCAGATGGCGCTATCTCATGTGACCCGGTGCTGGTACCGGTTATGACCGCATCAAGTGGTAAGTTTAAAATCCATTATTCAAACCAATCAATGAACAAGAATGTATGAATCCAGTACATAAAACAAATATATACTGAGATGAAAGGCTCTGAATTAAAACTATGGGTCCCTTCAGTGACTGCAAAAGTATACTATTTGCCTCTGGGCTGTGCCCCTCAGCAAAATATTACTTTTGCACCCATAGTTTTAACCCAGAGCTTTTTATCTTAGTATATATTTGTATAATATGACTTGGTCTATTGTAATAATTATTTTGATGTTATGTGAAAATTATAATAAATAAATTTATCTGTAGACATAAATGAATGCCTGGGAGAGGATAACAACAACTGCTCCACTAATGCTGTCTGTAGCAATACAGAAGGATCATATAACTGTACTTGTAACAATGGGTACACAGGAGATGGATTTTTGGATAATTGTAAAGGTATGATGTTTTTTGTATATTGAAATCTGAAAATTTGGTCACATTTTCAGGTAATAAAATAGGTTGAAATTTAAATACTCATTACCATTTTTGTATTTTTGAATACTAAAAATGGATTAAGCTAAATCTGAAACAAGTTTGATCTCTATCATAGATCCTTGTTTATAATTCGTATTTGAGAAATTGGGTAACTGGGTGTCAATAAAACTAATGAGTGCCTATCTTACAGCATGCATTGGATTCAAATTTGCAAAGACCTTGTTAAAATACATATTGAATTTAGCAAGTGTCATTATTTTTAAAAGTCTAATATTAAATTATGTAGATTTAGTAAGACACTTGATTTGGTGTTAGTTCAAATTAATAACACAGGTTTTATGTAGACCTAAAGTTATCTATAATCATACACAAACATGGGATACACACAGGCACCCAAAAGGTCATATGCCACCGATCACAGAATTTGTTCATTAAAGCATACTTGAGGAATTTTTCTCAGTATTAAAGTCCATATGACATGGTATTTTAAGAACATTTTGTAAGCATGTTATGGTGAATTTATTTATGTAGACCTAATATTAATCCACTTTAAATTAGTTTTGATTATAATTTTAACACCAATTTTTATTATCATTTCTAATACTGGGAGAAAATGTAAAAATTTGAAATGTCAAGCCGCTGATACTCACCGCTCATATGACACCACTACAATGCACGCATGCAATTCTCATGGAAAATGACAGTAACTGCATTTGTGTAATGTGTGCGAAACAAGAAACAGTTAAATTAATTAACCCAGAGTTTTCAGGCTCTTTGATGCAGATCATCTAACGATTGCAAAGTATTTATATTTGAGGATGGGCCAAAGATGTATGGTCACTCTTCATTGGTTTCGCATTTTGTATGTTCCATGTCCTGTCTTTACCAGTTGTTATATTGTTTCAGAGCATTGAGGCTTTTATCAACTCTCTAGTCTGGTCCCTGGCTTTCTACATAATCGATAAAATACTTAATAACACTAATAATAATTAAGTTTAGTATTATTTAATGAATGATGAACAATGAAAACAACCTTCCTTCCAAAATCTACCCAGAAAATTTAATTGGCACCCGTTTATTACTAAAAAAATAATTCCTTTTGTATGCCAAAATACTTGAATGTTTTAAGTATAAAATTTTATTTTTAACAGACATTGATGAATGTATTACGGAAACTTGTGAGAAAGCCGTTTGTGAGAATATTGCTGGTTCATACAAATGCAATTGTTTGTCGGGGTATTTCCAAGTAGATGCACATACTTGCAGAGGTAAGAGGTAATAACTACGACAGGTTCCAGGAATTATGAAGGGTGGGTGGATGAGGGAGGGGGGTTGGGGGGGAGATAGAGGGTGTATTCCACACACTTGATATAAATTTCTGATTGTGATTCAACAAGCCGAAAAAAAAATTTTGCCATCTTTCGTGCTCCGTGCAGGGCCATAGCCAGTTTGAGGTAGTCAAGGGGCGTCTGAAATTTTCAATTCAAAACCTGTCTCTCACACCTACCTCCCTTACAGGGGACCATGCGCCCCAAGCCACCAGCCTCGCCTCATCTGTTTTTCAACTCTGGCTACAGCCCTGGAAAGCTCTTTGTATTTCTGCATCTAAAAACAAAACCAGGGGCCGTGCCACTATGAGAATTTTCAATCCTCTTAATACACCCACCTTCCTGACCGGGACCACATGCCCCAAGACATCAGCTTTGGCTTGTCAGTTTTTCAACTCTGGTTATGGTCCCGCCTGCCCTGTATCAGACATTTAAATCTCATGCATTTTCATCTATCTTTTATTTCAGAATTCCAAATCCATAGCAAAACAAAGCGATGCATAATATTAACAAATTTGCATTAACCTAACAGTTAATTATGCGGTACAAAAACTATCCCCCGCTGGACACTTGGTTTTGGAGCGAAAATTTGAAATACAAATGTTTAAAAGTGAAGAGAGAAAAGAAAAGAAAAGTGCAATATAATGAATATGCCAAAACCCTGGCGACTACCACTGCCAATAAACTCCAACATTCCAATGATAAAAATTCTTAAAATTACAAAGGGCATACTTTGTAACAGCAGAATAATGGAGTTGCCACTAATATTTAAATGTTTCTTAAAGCTTAAATGTGGGAGCAGTAGGTACAGCGGTTACGGTTTAGAATCCCAATCGAGAGGTCAGTGGTTCAAGACTCACTCACGCCAGTTGCTTGTGTACCTGAGCAATGCACTTTACTCACATTGCTTCAGTCTACCCAGTTGTACCATGGGTATCAGCAAATTGCTAGGAAGTAACCTGCGATGGACTAGCGTCCCATCTAGGGGAAGTATCATACTCTCATCTGCTTAACGCTACTGAAACTGGAAATAAGGTCCATCCCCATGAGCCTTCAGGCTCGGACAAAGGATTTACTTTCCTTAAAACGTAAATGTGCTATCTTTTATGGACTATTTAGGAGGGGGAGTTATTAATAATACAAGTGGGTGCATGAATGTGGGAATGTATACAACAGGTTTCGGTTGAGATGGGAACATTTTAAAATACTGTACTGTACATTAAATGCTCTAAAGTAATGCTCTTACACATTTCAATTTTTAAAGTTTCATGGATATGCCACTGCATTGCTGTTAAGGGCCACTCACATCAACGCGAAAAGTGACACGACAGTCGATGACCACACACAACAACAATGCGGCACAACAAAAGTGCTCACATTGCTCCACAGTGTGTGCGATGACGATGCATTTTTAGCCCAGCCCTGCCTAGGTCTCTCTTTCCTTTTTTTTTTCGTAGGCTGGAATAGGCCTAGGCCTATTTCGGGATTCAAAATACATTTTAAATTTAATTTAGTTCTCAATGTTGATTGTTTCGCCCTATTTTTGTAATCTTGATCGACGCTACTGTCACAATTGTTTAAGCAAGCCTAGCCTATCCCGTAACTGTATGTCACCACGGACTTCATGAGCCGAGGCCATACAATGCCAGTGCTCTCCAGTGTGCAATCCTGACCTAGGCCTCATTTTAATCACAATTTCCACAAATGTTTTTGGTTTAATTAACATACATGTATACTACTAGGACTGAGGGCTGTTAAGAACTATTTAGTCATGTTTAACAGCAATAACTTACTGTTTTCAGTATCACTTGACACCTTTGGGAGAGCGGAGAACAAAATATCATGCAATGGCGTGACAAAAGTTGAAAACTTTTCAACTTCAAAAAAGTCGTGTCGCCTGTCGTTTTGTCACGCGACAATTTATTGCTTCAATGGGAACATCTCTTTGTTACTTCACATTTTCAACGTTTTGTCGTATCGCTTATCGCCTGTCACGTCGATTTGTTGGGTTGATGTGAGCGGGCCTTTAGTCATAATGGTTTTTTTCAAGCAATTTGATTTAATAACATCAATCATTTGGTTGTATCCTGTTTCCTCGGTCCTCTTTGCGATTGCAAATATATAGTATATGTATTTTATTAGTATTTTGTTCATGTTCATTGTAATCATCTGTTTTGTTTCATTTATTTTGTGTGAATATAACAATATTCAAGTTACAGAAATAACTATACTATAATATTGATATTTCTTGAAATTTATAGATATTAACGAATGTACTGCAGCCACTGACACATGTCATGTCGACGCTGAGTGTACAAATACAGAAGGATCATACAGCTGTGCGTGTAACGCTGGGTTTATGGGTAATGGAACGTATTGTGCAGATGTTGATGAATGTGATCTATCAAGTGTGTGCCATAAGAACGCCAATTGTGGTAACATTCCCGGATCTTATCAATGCACATGCAAGGAAGGGTTTACTGGAGATGGCAAAATTTGTAATAGTAAGTCAAATAATTGATTGTAACTTTACAATATGGGGCACCACAAACAACACATTTTAAGTTTCAAGTATTCATTTTTTCGTGGTTTTTATACTGTATCTGTTAGAAACATAATTTATGGTTTGTTCAGATCCATGGCTTAAGCGGAGAATAACTAACGCAAGTCACAGTGTGTTCAGACACAAGGTGTTTTACGTAAGTTAACACTACACTAGCAATAATAAGTTTTAAATTTTCACCAGTGAGTACTTTTGATTGTGATTGGCTACTGCAGATTTTTTTTTTTCAATTTTTGATAAGTCATTACTGACTGATTGACGGAGTCATTCGAGAGTATAAATTGTTAGCTAATCTTGCTATTACCACTAGAAGTGGTTATGCCCTAGACTTAAAAACATGCTCGCCACTTAATTGCCAACTTACTCCTCAGCTAGTTTTAACACAAACAGTCCAATGCTGCTTATGTTATGCTGCCCTTAATCCATGAGTTTAAATATACCCTGTTTGGTTAGGTTAAATTTTTCACCTTCGCCAACGAAGTTGGAGGAGGTAGGTTTTCGCCCCACTTTTGTATGTTTGTTTGTTTGTGAACTGCAAAAAGCTACATTTTTTATTAAAACCTCAAGAAACTTGTCCACAATGTTCCTTCACTGAAGATCTCAATTGATTCAATTTTAAATGGACAGGGTCAAAGGTCAAGGTCGAGCCAGAGGTCAGATTCATGTAATCAGTCAAATATTCTGGAATAATTGTCCCATAGACTTACTTATATTTAAGTATATGAAAGTCCATGCCATATGTGACCGTTATTTGAAGGGGAAAGGTTATGGCTAAGGTTGAAGAAAATGTCAAATTCATGTAATCAGCCATAAGTTCTGGCATATTTGTCACATACACTTCAAACTTGGTACATACAGTATTTAAGCGTATGAAAGTCCACACCATATGTGACCATAATTTAATTGGGTTAAAAACATAGATTTATTATTACGGCTAGATGGTGAACTTCCACAGAATAGATAGCCCAAAGTTCAATCCCATGGAAGTGGCTACCATTTCGGATTCCAACCAATCAAATCGTGTTACATTCTAAGGCTGTTGCTGTGTTGAAATTGCGCACGCGCAATCTTTTATAGAAGTTTTTAATTTTTCAATAAATGAAATTAAATTTAATCCAAATCTAAAGAAATTGACAACATAAAATATGTGTGACATGTAAATAATTTGTATATATAAAATAATGTTAAAAATAAAATAATTGTAACAGTTATGATTATTTAAGTTACATGTTTGCGACGGAGGCTGAGAAATCAAAATAGTAGGCGCCTACATGGACTGCCATTTTTAGTGTTAAGATCACCATCTAGCCGTAATAATATATCTATGAGGCGCTTACATGGACTGCCATTTTTACAGTGTTAAGATCACCATCTAGCCGTAATAATATATCTATGAGGCGCCTACATGGAC
>JAOTQE010106748.1:0-13501 GCA_025631205.1 Nesometra sesokonis
ACATCACGTGGACAGCACTAGCCCTTTTTGTACGCATGTAAACAGAGATCAATTTGATACACTTCTCATTGTAGATATTGTCAGCAGAAATGGGAACGTAGATTTTAAACACTCCAGGCTCTAAATATGCTTGCCTAGCAACATAGCAACATGGTGGAGCACTTTCATTCCTTGGAACATTTCAACTTTGAAAAATATACTTCCATTAGAGCTAACAGTAATATTGGTTTAATATGCATATGGGCAGTTTTTGAATTCATAAATTTTACCAAAAAACAAAATATCACATTTATGCCCAAATTTGGAAGTCAAAAATTAAAGATATATCATCATACCATATATCATTAGATAGACAATTGGTAAACTGTAAGCTTTCGAGACGAGTAGGTTTGTTTTGGTTTTTTTTTGTAATTCTGTATAGACACAGGCTGGTGAAAGTGTAGAGATGTTGGCCAAATCTGACCTGCCCAAAGTGGATTTGTCTACCATGGAGGTTTATGGAAGAGGTTTCGTGTGATTTGTAGTGAATGCAAGTTGTCATCTTCATGTCATCTTGAATGTACAGTTCTCAAGGCGAATGAGGTGGATCTCTTGAACGCTATGACAGCAACTGAATTTCCCAGCATAGGACGACTATAGTTGTATACAGTGTAGCAAGTCGATCCGACAAAACTCTGAAAGCTGCACACGGTATAGATAGAAGTTTTGCATTAGACTAATATTATTTGAAGTGTGAAATACAACTACATTTGAAGTGATTAAGCCTAAGCTAGCAGCAGTACGGTAGTCGGTCAGTGTCACTCACCAACTGTTCTTGCACTAGCCAGCAAACCCGAGCTAATAGCCCTATTCTCCAAACGCCTAGTATGTACCAGGCGATTGAAGTGCAGCTACTGATAAAGCTATACAAGCAAGATCAGCGACTGTATGAAGCAATTCTGCTTCGAGCTTACTTATATAGCGTTAACATCACCTGCTATGCAAATTTCATATTTCTGCAACTACACCTGATAGGCGAAAGTCGCCGAGCGTAGTAGCCGAGGCGTTATTCGCAATTTGCATATCATGTTTTAACAGAGAAGTAAGTGTATTTATAATGGATCTGCCACCGAAATCTGCTCCTGGTAGTGCTTGAATGCGCTGATTTGAATCATCACTACAGCTATCAACTCCACAACCATTTTTTATAAATGTCATTTTTAGTATATTGTACTGTATAATTACATGCGTGGTAACGTTGAAATAGAAAATTCAACAGAGTGGATTCAACAAAGTGGCAAGGAGGGTAGAGATGATGGTTGGCAGGGTCAGAGGTCAGTTAGATGTCATAATAAACTATTTTAATTAAGTGAAGATTACACACGGCGTTTGAACGTCGCTCCCTGTGTGTGGTTGCCAAACGCAACAAGTCTTCTACTCGTCGGCCGATTAAATTTTTTTACAGTCTATATACCAGTTTAAAGTCATTAACATGAGCATTTACAATAGTCGGGTATCAAAATTTCAGTCTTAGATGACCTTTACAGATGTACTGCTACCCGACACATGCACAAATGTATGCAAAAAAGTATTATTTTTACAGGTTTTCGAGGAGACAACAGAACGCAACATGCAAGATGTCCTTGCTAGAGGTGCTATTTGACCATTCAACTAGCATGGTTTTTCAATCGCACCAAACTAGTGTAATTGGAAAATTACTTGACCACCTCCACCACCACTATAGAGTATTGTTATGACGACGGGTGCATGTATCAACTGCTGCAATTACTGTAATTTTTATTATTTTTTATAGATTTGTCAGGAGGCTTCACGTGAAAGCACTGCAATCACCAGAATGCGTTCTTGTGAGGGGAAGAAGGTTGTTTTTTCACCACCACCATCACTATCATCTTGGCTTCCATCAACTGATGCAGGGTCAACATCACCATCACCAGCTCAATCACGTACACCATCAATACTATCGTCACCATACCAACGACCACCAGAATTCTATATGTACCCACACTCCCTTCGACGTTACTCTTTTTCATCATCCTCATCATGGCCTTCATCACCTCCACCACCATACCACCACGACTATTTGACCTTTCAACTAGCGTGGTTTTTCAATCACACCAAACTAGTGTAATTGGAAAATTACTTGAAATTGTAGATGCCATTAATTCAGTTGTGTCCCTAATTGATAGATAACGCTACTGTTGGACATATAAGATTGCGACTTGACGTTTAGAAAAGAAAGTCTTGCATGTCGAACTATATCAATTCCGGTTACAAATCAACTGTTTTACCCAATCACTTAACTATCATTTGAAACAGTAGCGAGTAGCAATGCAATTCAACTTAATAAAAGATGCACATTTTACTTAAGCTAAGGTATACGGTACAGAGCCAGTGCTCATCAAAATACGAGTACTTGTTTATGGTTGGTATAAAATCATAAAATAAACACGATTTTAACCTAGAGACGACTTTAACTCAATTAGGGCAATAACAAAAGCTCAGATTAAAGGTTACTATTTTATTTTCAACATACAAGAGAACCATTCCATTTAAACATGGCAAGCGGTACTGTAGGTACAGTGTATACATCCAGAATGAAACATGCAGAAGGTTGACTTCCATCAACTGATACAGGTTCGACATCACCATCACCAGTCTGATCACATACAGTACACAATACTCTCATCACCATAACAAATCCAGAATTCTACATATGACCCACTACAGTATATCACTCTCCATCCCCTCAACGCTCTCTTTTTCATCATCCTCATCATGGCCATCACCATCAAAACCTCCATCACCGCCACAAAGATGACAATTATAACCACCGATATCACTATGACCAAGACAACCACGACGACAACCACTATGACCACTGATATTACCACCACCACGACCACCATCACCTTCACTATCATTTTTATTTTGTTCAAACCTATTATAGGTTTGTCAGGAGGCTACATGTAAAACCACTGCAATCACCAGAATGCAACATGCAAGATGAGCAAGAAGGTTAACTAACCACTTAATCAGATAAAGGCTATTTGACCTTTCAACTAGCGTGGTTTTTCAATCGCACCAAACTAGTGACGACAGGTGCATGATCAACTGCTGCAATTACTATCATTATTACTATTTTTTATAGGTTGGCCTGGAGGCTGCATGTAAAACCACTGCAATCAGAAGAACGCAACATGTAAGATGTCCTTGCTAGAGAAAAAAGGTTAACCACTTAACTAATCAGATTAAGGCTATTTGACCTTTCAGCTATTGTGGTTTTTCAATCGCACCAAACTAGTGACGACGGGTGCATGTATCAACTGCTGCAATTACTATCATTATTACTATTTTTTATAGTGTAATTGGAAAATTACTTGAAATTGTAGAGGTCATTAACTCTGTTGTGTCCCTTAAAAATGACCGATAACATTACAGTTGGACATACGAACAAGATTGTGACTTGACATTTAGAAAAGAAATTCGTGCATGTCGAATTTTATTTCATTCAGTAACTATATCAATTCAATATTCAACAGCTATTCAGCAAGTGTAACTTTACAAATGGCAAGTTGCTATTTTAGCTTCAATACTCTTTGGTATGGTATCTGACAACGCTTTATGGCTGGAAAGAAATTTGAGAGTTGAGATTTTATTTTCAACACTCTTTTTAGGTCCAGCTAGACAGAGGTCTAGAATTGAATTGTTTTACCCAATCACTCAACTATCATTTGAAACGGTAGCGAGTAGCAATGCAATAAAACAACGACAACCATCACCATCAGCACCTTCACCACCACCACAGACTTCACGACGACGTATGCATGTATCAACTGCTGCAATTACTATCATTGGTTTGCCAGGAGGTTTCATGTTAAACCACTGCAATCACCAGAACGCAACATGCAAGATGTTCTTGCAAGAGGAAGAAGGTTAACCACTTAACCAATCAGATTAAAGCTATTTGACCTTTCAACAAGCGTGGTTTTCAATCGCAATAAACTACTGTAATTGGAAAATTACTTGAAATTGCAGATGTACTCTGTTGTGTCCCTTAAAAATGACCGATAATAACGTCACTGTGGGACATACTAATTTTATTTTATTAGTGCATGTATCAACTGCTGCAATTACTTTCATTTTTATTATTTTTATAGGTTTGCCAGAACATATGCCATTGCAAGAGGAAGAAGGTTAACCACTTAACTAACTAATCAGATTAAGGCTATTTGACCTTTCAAATAGCATGGTTTTTCAATCACACCAAACTAGTGTAATTGGAAAAGTACTTGACCACCTCGAGAACCACCACTAGAGTACTGTTATGTTGCAAGGATGGTTTCGGTTTAAATAATGCATCATCACAATGAACGAATGAGAATGAATTTTATTTTTAACGTTTTACAAACTATTTAAATAACCATCTGACCATAGGCAACGCGACAACCAATAAGAACGGTTATTGACCGGTCACAAATACAAACCACTTAACCAATCATATTAAGGCTATTTGACCTCTCAAATGGAGTGGTTTGTTAATCGCAGGAAACTAGTGTAGTTGGAAAATATGTTTAACTTGAAAGTTATAGATATCATTACCTCTGCTGTGTCCTTTAAAAAGGTTACTGTTGGACATACAAACAAGAGTATGAAATTTAGATGGGCCTGAAATAGCTGAAAACAAACTAAACATGTCAAAGGAATTTGTTACATGAACAATTGTTTCATTCAATCGCTATATAACAAGTGGTTGAAATAAAGAATTATTCAACATTACTGTCAAGTCTTACTTTACAAATAAAACAAATAAAATTCTTATAGTATTTTAATTAAAATCAATTAGAAAAACAACCTTGCATGACCAACTTTACAAATGGCAAGTTGTTATTTCTAATAGCTTCAACACTCTTTGGTATGTTATCTGACAACACCGAATGGCTGCAAAAAAATTTTAGTTATTTTTTAATTTTTACAAAATTTTTAGGTTCGGCTAGACAGAGCTATAGAATTAGAAGGCACTCGTTTAAGTACAGTAGTATCGTAGATATAAACAGCTTAAATTCCTAAGTGGAATTAATCCCATACCCAAATTTCAAGTCTGGTTACAAGTCAACCATTTTACCCAATAATGTAATTTATATACGACAATTTTTCAAATTGTTTAAAATCCGATGGCGACGACTGCCCTGAAGAAAATGCAATTCACAGTTTTTATTTTCAAAACTTCTTATAAAATCATGTTGTGGGTTCAAAATAAATAAAATAAGAAACTCAATGAATTTTCTTGCATGATCATGTTATTTTCATTCAATCAGGTATATACGACTACTGTATCACTCGACAACAGAAAGATTGGTACGGTACAGAGCCAGTGCTCATCAAAATGTTAGTACTGTTATTAAATAGTGGCAAGGATTGGTACGATATGCAGGAATTGCTCATTAAAATATGGGAACTGTACTTATTTATGATGGGTATAAAATCAGTTAAATTTAACTGAAATGACGACATGCGTTAAACTCAATTTACATTTTATTTGAATTTCTTGCAAGTGATTTTACTTTAAAAATACGACAATGACAAATACCAGCGAAGAAAAGGTAAGCTACTATTTTAAATGGTAGGTATAAAAATTATTAAATAAATATGATTTTAATTAAATTATTACTGCAATTAAACTAAATTACAAAAAATTACTACTATCTTTGCAAATAAATTATCTAACACTGATGAAGGCTCTGAATAAAAGCCATTTGCTTATGTATACGACAATTTTTCAGATTCTGTAAACAAAGCATTATGTGATGGCAAGGACTACCCTGAAGAAAATGGAATTGAAAAGTTCTCATTAAATGAGAACTAAATGAAGAAACTCAATAGATTTTCTTGCACGATAAAATATGATAATATAAACACCTTTTTGTACAGTAGGTGTAAAAATCAACAAATTAAAAACATCTACTTGTGAACTCGATGAAATTTCTTGTATGATCTTTTTTTAATTCAATAACCACCTATAGAACTTTACAAACCGATTAAATAAAGTTCTTGTAAAAATCCTAGTGGGTTCAATAAATGAGAACTAAATTAAGAAACTCAATGGATTTTTTTGCACGATTATGTTATTTTCATCATTCAACCAGCTACAGTATATTCAACTATCTTTACAAATTGAGTAAATGAAGAATCATCCGACACACTGATGATGGCACCAAAAAAGGTGTTTGCTATTAACGTCTGCGTTCAATCACTTTTCAAGATATGGGTATTGTGTATGATTAAAAGATCCGTTATACTCAACATCTTTTTGAAATAAAGAATTATCCGACACTGACGAAGGCACCAAAAGCCAATTTGCCATTTTATTTTACACTTTTTGAAAATAATAATCATAAAATAAGTGTTATTGACACATTCAATCATCTGCTAATGTATACGACAATTTTTCAAATTGTGTAAATATCTGACGGCGACGACTGCCCTGAAGAAAATGCAATTCGCCGTTTTATTTTCAAAAGTTCTTATAAAAATCATGTTGTGGGTTCAATAAATGAGAACTAAATTAAGAAACTTGATGACCATGTTATTTTCATTCAATAAGGTATATACAACTATTTTTACAAATTGAGTAAATAATCTGACTATCTTTACAAATTGAGCACACTGATGATGCCACCGTTATAAAAATTCTGTATTCAAACCTTGGAAAGTCTAACTTTTTAGGAAATGGTTAATTGTGTATGATAGGATAAAACTCATAACATGACTTTGATCGAATGATGCCTTCCGTTATACTCAATTAGGAAACATTAACTATGAAATTTCTTGCAAGACCATTTACTTTATCATAGCTTTAAAACAAATTTACTTTACAAATCCGACAACAACGAAAGCCCAAAGAAGTGGTAAAATAGTATAAACAGTTTTGTATACTAGGTGTAAAAATCATAAAATTATTAAATACCTTCAGTTAACATAAATTAAAAAATATCTTCTTGAATTCAAATTAAATTTCTTGCATGATCCTTGTTATTTTTCATTCAATGATCAATGACTTTACAAACCGATTATTATAATAAAGAATCATCCGAAACCGACAATGACTGCAAAAAGGTAATTCACTATTTTACACCCTTTATTCACCAGCTTTTATCAGCTTTATCTTTACAAATTAAAAAATCCTCTGAAATAGGTAATTTTCTATTTTAAACTCAAAAATTATATAAGAAAAGTCTAACTTCCTATTTCTTAAAGAAAGTATTATCTTGCAATCACGCATATAGTTTTAAGATGGCTTCAATAAAATTTTAAAACAATTTGTTACTTTTTTACTAAACAATTGTTATTTTCATTTTAACTCTTTACAGATTAAATAAAGAATCAACCGACACTGAAAATGGCTTTAAATAACGGTAGTTCACTTTCATACAAATCAAATTCGCCGTTTTATTTTGTTGAATGAATAAAAAATGTGTGTTTCATAAAGCATTAAATAAAAAGAACATGTCTATTTGAAAAAAAAATGCCTTCCAATTAAACTCACTAAATCATCTTAGTGAATTCAATAATTTCTTAACTAATTTTATTAGGTCACCACGAAGTGGACCTTACCTCACTCTTGTTTTTGCGACGAATTTAGGCACATCCAGCCATTGCCATCTTTGAACAGATGTGCATGCTATTTTGTATCTACTTCATTTTCAACAAATGTTCAAGGCCAATTTTATAATAAAGTTATATTCCAGGGTGTCCACTAGTCCCACAAAACAAATGCGTTTAAACATCTTAGAAAGTAAATAAACTTTACTTTAAAATCACTATGAACGCGCAGACTCCAAAGAAAATGCAAGTTCCTGAATTTCAACACCTTTTTTTAGTTGTACAAAAAAATTGCCTTTCATTAAACTTTCTTTTGCACTTTTGCTTTTTTTTAACAGAGTCGATGGTTGTTTGGCCTGAAAAATTCCTGCGAAGACAGGCTAATCTCGCTCCAAAAAACTAACCCCGGCCGCTGGTTTAGTTTTCTGGAGTGAAATGTGCCAAAATAGTTTTACTCTGGAAAGTGCAATGCGAACAGAATGACCTTCACTGGGTGATCACATGGGCAATCCATGAGTTGTGGCCTTGGGTAACATGCGTTTTACTGTTCATTATGATAAGAATATAGGCATGTCAATAATTAAAGTACAAACAATGGCAATATTTAACTTTTTAATGTTACAAATTGTCTTGAGAGATTGCGACTTTTAGGTCTTAACAAGAGTTAAAATGTTGGTATTTTCAGAAATGGTGGTTATGGCTACGATTTAATCTAAACAGAACAATATTTAGTTTTTTTTTCGCAACAATGGTTATAAAATCCAAATAGAACAATCCATAGAAATTAAAAATTAAACTTCTACACTACAGAAATTTAACGTATCTCCGGAATACTTTCGGATGTACTAAATCCATCTTCAGCTGATATTTTGCTGAAGACTGTTGTAGTACATTCAAAAGTACTCCCGAAATACGTTAAATTTCTGGAAGTTTAATTTTATTTCTATTAATCTACCACTACGTATGAATCTCCACTTCTATTTAGAACAATCCATGTTTGTTTTTTTTTAAGATCAATTTTTGCATGAAATCTGGTGCATTTGGATAAAAATTAAATGCAATTGGCCCATATTTATTTGTTCTATTTATAGACTGCATTAAAGTCTTATTGGTTTTATTAGTAATATGCAAAATACTAGATAGATCATTCTGCAAATTAAAATCATTGTATTTTGCAGTTTTTAAAATCAAATTGTCCAAAGAAAATAATACCAACGTCTTAACCTTTTTTCGACTAACTTCAAATGACAAATCTTATAAATAATGAACTCTAAATATACCCATATCACAACCGATTTGGTATTTTGTTTAAACACTAAATTTAAAATGAATATGGAATTTCACTCATCCTAATTATGCTAGGTATGGTGTTCAAAATCAGGGTGACAAAAGCACGGTAGGAGGTTCCTTGGTAAAATCATCCCCAAGATGGATGGGGCTGAGGTTGCAAAATCTGTCGCATACAAAATTATAAAAAAAATATTAGTAGTGGTCGCTGTACTGGTTTTCGTCACAGCTGAAATTGGAAACCTCCCAAAAATTAAGGCCATTCTCAATATCTATATCAAAAATCTAAATCTAGACCATGGCTTCAATTAACTTTGTAAACATGCGTGTTCCCTATTCTTACATGTTTTGAAAACATTACTATACTCATTAATATGATGGAAGATTTATAATTTATGCCATGTACGATTGACGTTTCTTTCGGATAAAGTTTGTTTACATTTATCAAAGCAGGTTTGATGTTGCTTTATAAAAATCTCAATTATCTCAGCTTGTGCTAAACAGTGTTGCCTCTTTCAGATTTGTTTGTTTACATGATACACCTGTACAAGAGTACATTCTAACCACAAGCCGATTTCAAATCCAATTTGTTTTTTTAACATTGTCTTTTTGGTTGTGCACCAGAAACATACTCATTGTCCCTAGTCTTTAAGGATAATTTAGAAATGCTTTCCGAAGTGGGTATTAAATCAAAAAGTTAGACTACTCATATTACAAAATGTTATTATTATGTTGTTATTTTGAAAGGGTTGAATTTAGTACCTGTTACGAGAATTTGATCTTTCTATTTATGTGAGTTTTTTTTGTTTTCCAAATCTGTTACTTTCGAAAGTTAGTAGTTCCCTGATGGAGCTACCGATTGCATTAAATCTGATGACATTAACAGAGTAGCAGTGTTTTCCCAAGTATGGTTTTAGCCTTCCAATTTACGGGTAAAAATTCCAATTTACGGGTAAAAATTACAATTTACCAGTAAAAATTATGATGTAATTTTGATTTTGATTTGCCAACCTTTACTCTTTGGTTATACAGAGAATACAGGAATGCTCACAGATACCTATACAGTCAACCTTCTCATTTACAAACTTCTCATTTACAAACCTATTTTACAAACACTATTCTGTCAATGACGTCAGTAAAATAATGGCCACTGATGTAATTATTTAATTCAATTTACCTTTAAACTTTTTTCCTCCTAGTTCATTTAAACAACTTTGTTTAACAACCAAGAGCACAAAGTAAACACAAGTCTTTTGGAGGCCTCACTTGGCCAGTTTTCATGAACCTTCTCATTTACAAACTTTCTCAATTACAAACACCTTCCAGCCCAAGGGGTGTGTAAATGAGAGGGTCGACTGTACATTAGTTCTATAGATATCTGTGGTGAGCCAAACCCAAGCATGTTTTTTTGGACAAGTTACGAGTGTTAATTTTTCAATTGGGAAAACAGTGAGTACAGGTTCACATAACTTTCTGAGCCAATTTCTTTGTTTTTAATATCCTGTAAAAAATCTGTAATTTTTTTAACACTTTGACTGCCAAAGTTGGAGATTTGCGTCGTTTGGGTTTTGTTAGTGAGGTTTCGTACAAAATACTAAAATGGATACATAACACTCCAATTTTTTAAAGTTCCAAAATATGTTCAAAAATATATCAAATTTTCTACCTATGAATTGTTGATGATCGTTGTAAAATACTAACCAGCTGTGCCATATATTTAAGGTGTTCTATTCAAATGTTACAAGAATGTATGATGTATCCGTTTTCGTATTTCGCAAAGTTGCGAAACCTCGCTATTGCAGAAATCATCTAACTGACATATTTGTAAAACAAATTTCAACATGCAATTCGATGTGGAGCACTAAAAGTTTGGGGTTTAGAAAAAAGACCCACACTGTCAGGTTAAATGAGGTCATATTCACATACACATTCTCGATATTGTATGATCGTAAAATGTAATACACTACCAAAGAAATAATGGGCAAGTTATTCAACAAAATTGATTACTTAATTAGTACTAGAAATGTAAAAGCATATTTTGCTACCGACTTTGAGATGGATTTAAAAATGTCTAAATTTAGTGATTTTCATTACCTAGGCTTAGACATGTCTAGGCCTAGCCTATAGCTAGTGTATGAATACACATGCTGTAAAATGTGAATACACAATTTTTGAATTTTATATGTTAGTAGTATTCCACCACATACCATAATTTTTCTCAACAGAATTTAAGCTATACACAGATATTGATATAAAACCACAGGACTGAACAATCCTTCGTAGAATAGCGTTGCCGAGGTCGAATTTCAATCGATATTTTGACTTACAGTATTTGTTAATCTATAATGTATGAAATCCTAAATCCTAAACTCATCGATAATTTTATTCATTTTAGTTTACAATAAATTTGAAGCTTGTGTTTCTTTATTTTGGTGATGTAGTATTTTGTCAAGCATTGGAAATTAGGTGAATTTTGCAGTAACTGTGTGATTAAAAAAAAAAGGGGTGGCAGTCAAAGTGTTAATATACTTACTATTTACTTAATTATTAATTTTTTTTTTTTCAGAATTTTTTAGAACATAAAAAAAAAATATACTTACCTGAACCACTGCAAGCACCAGAACTATTTTCACCACGATCACCACCACAATTATAATTGGCACCATCAACATCAGCAGTGATGATAATGGCTTTATTTTTACCAGATAAATTTGTGTTGAGAGCACAGAAAGGTTATGGTTAATGGATGTTTTGTTATTTTAAAGGCAAGTAGAGTATCATCCCCAGCTAGTTTCATACTTTGGCCTCAAATTTTGTCTCTATAAACAGGACACCACAGGCCAGAACCAGCAAACAGTTTTTACTGAAACTTTACAAAAGTTCTTCTGGCATCAGGTGTGACTGAGAATTGTTTGGCAATCCAGTGAAGGGTATAACTTTGAAGGGGCCATCAAAGCAAATCATCCCAGACCTATATTATACGGCAGAAAATTAATCAATTTCTTTTTAAATTTCTGTGATGATTTGCGGTTGGGGTGGATATGAGGAGCAGTTAATTAAAAAATTTAAAAGTTAAATCTAGAGAACAAGCAAAGGGTTTTAACTGAAAGTGGGCAAAATTGTTTAAAATGGTCTCATACATAATTAAATTTTGGCTGTAATTCAAAGTGGGGTTTGGATCTGGGAACCATTCAAATAAACATCCCAGACCCATAATCCCAATAAATAAATTTCTTTCTACTTTAAAATGTTTTGTAGCATATAAATTGGCATATTGTTGAGATAAGGAAGTAGACAGACAGAGAGGTGAAGCTAGTTGCAGTACCCTCTACCTGCTTCATGAGAGAGGATAAAAATAATAAATTTATACCAGTTCTTTTTTAAATTGTAGATGGGAATCGTGCATATTCAGTGAATAATTTCTTAAGGTATTTCAAGATCATACCAATAATAATTGGGTTTAGGAAAATTTGTAAGATGTAAGCATTCCTGGTTCCTGGAACACATTTCCAGATAATTTCAACAAAATTGGGCTTTTAAAACCCATTATGAAATACCATATTTTCATAGTCCTGAATAGCTCCTGAAACCATAGTCCTGGATCCTGCAAAGCTGGAAAGAGGGTTGGCCTGATGCCAAGTTGGACAAGCGCGGATATGAGGTTTTAACAGGAAAATGAAAGCAATAGGCGTGGGTCCAAGGATGGAAACATTTTTCTCTGCAGATGTTCTCTGGTGAACTTTTAGCACACCAAAACTGAGCAAAAAATATATTTTTTGGTTTCTAAAAAGGGGGAGGGTGCAGGGTCCATGCCTGCTTGATAGCTCCTGAAATCTCAGTAAATGTATTACATGATAGGTCATAATACTCCATATATTGTAACTTAAAGAAATTTAGTACATACATTTGTAAAAGTAAGTACTGTAAACAGACATTTTGATAAAATTAATGAAAATAAGTAACCCAAAGCAATTTTTGAAGATCAAAGATTTAGACTTACAAGTCAAAAAATTGATCATAAATTGTACGGTGATCCAAAATTCATTTCCTATCATTTAAATTTTATTTTTTACTTTTTAATTATATCCCTAGCTTTAGGCTTCAATTTTCAATTATATTTTGAGTAAGTAACAAACTGTTATACTAATACAAATCTAATTTAAGACTGCAAGAGAGATGATAGCGAAGTTCACTGGTGCCTTCCTTGATTAAGAAGCAAGAAGACTTGAATTGTTATAAGATCTAGGCTCTCTGGACAGAGTTCATATTCAAATAACAAAGGTAATGATCATTATCACCAAAAGCAAGCACCAAAAAACATTCATTCATTGAATTATGTTTTTGTTAGTATGTGTAGCCCTTAATTAAGAAACTTTTATACAAATAAAAATCTGGTTATAGGAATTCAGAACATCAAGAGAGATGGACAGGTAAGTAAGGCAACTTGGATTATGATAAGATCTACACTGGACAGTTAAAAGGCACTGATATACTTTATGTTAACAGTCAAAATCAAGCACATGGTAAATTCATTGATGGCATATGTAGCCATAAGAAAAATAAAATAGTGCATACATCATGTTTGGGTGATGTTGCAAAATAACTGATTTGGTCA
>JAOTQE010106759.1:0-13500 GCA_025631205.1 Nesometra sesokonis
TTGTTTTAAGAAAACAGGACCATATGAAAAACAGGATTTTACAACAACCTGATAATGTCATCCTGTATAAATATGTTAAAATAAATAAATAAATAAATTAGATGTATCTAGATCCAGTCTATTCTAGTCCTAATTAAAAATGTTAATGTTGTTTGAGAGTTTTATACACGGTGAGAGAGGCCTATCTATACCAGACTATTAATATTAGGCTATTATTCAAGCTATTGATCGATTTCGATGTGCTCTTGTTTTCTGCACTAAGGTGTTGAAGAGTTTGAGAAAACCCGCAGAGATAAATGCACCAATGGCAATGGTTGTCAGACGTGGACCATCTGTCAGAAAATCACCAAAATGAACACGAAAAAATATATTGGTCTAGACCTACATGTAACATCCATAAACAGCTCTATACCTAATTAATCACATGCAAAACATCAGACAACAGTAGTATACAAACGAAATGGTAACATTGTAGGCCTATAATACTGGTTTATGTCCAAGTCAAAAAGGGAGGTGGGACCGCTGGGTCGGGTGCTTCCTTTGGATCCGCGCCTGATTACGACACTTCTCCTTATTTTTTTATTTGTCAGGACATCCTACATTTTTGCCTAGTTCACGAGCGTTTATCATTCAGGTCAGAAAGTAGTCGCCAAACCACTTTGCGCTAAAGTCCAATCAACCACTTGATGAAACACACTGGAATGCAAGGTATTAATGCTATCTAACAATAATTCGTGATAGCATGGAGAAAAGACGCAAGCCATGCGTGCTGTAACCACGCGACTGTGTAGCAGGGTTCAGGTGACTGGTGACTGACAACCGCACTATATCGCATAGGCCTAATGGGTTTGCTGGTGTGCATATACAATTAAATGGAATGGACCACTGAAAACCGATCCCCACCCCAATTAAACGTGAACACTCCTCTCCAACCAAAGTTAGCCTGCCATAAACCTACGTATGGCTTTGTGAAATATGCCTATTCAGTATGCCTACCATCAATGATTTAGGGCTAAGTATTTTATTTTTTGTGGGTGGGGAAAGGGAGAGTGTAAAGTGTATCTACACAATTTGTTCAGGACCCGGTACGGCACTTAATCAAGTGTCAATAAATAGGCCCAATATATGCCTATAGTCTATTGATGAAAATACAGGATCTGGGCAAAAAGTTATGAAAGTGATGCATTTAGGCCTATGGATAGTAGTACCTCTACCTCATCCTTGCCATTACCTTCATTCTGTCTTGGGGCTGAGGACAACATGATTCACATTATCGTGCAGTTATCAGGTTCTTACTATCGCAGTTTGCAGCTTACAAGAAATTGAACTTCCAACCAATCAATCACACCAAAACTTTGGACATCATTTTATTTATTTAATTAGGCCTACATTATCCATCTTGCATTTGTTTTCGTTTAGGCCTATTTATTGCTCGCAAATGTCGTTTCATCGTCAGCAACATGAAACAAAGCACAGAGAAGACTATTTGAGATATCAACATTCTTTTCCGCTATCGGTTTACTCGAACAAAGGTAGCGAAGATGTACGATATTTTGATCGATTTATTACGGATCATCATACCACCGGAAAACTAAACTTTGTTACAATGAATTCTAAATACTGGCGTATGCCATTGCTAGTCTCTCAGAGTGTCTGTACGTCCTTATTGCTTTGCTCAGATACAGTTGAACCTCCCTGTGCGGACACCTCTTGTAAGCGGACACCTCCCGTTACCGACACTAATTCAAAGAACCGTTTGTTCTTCCTATCTAATTAGTGCATTTGGTACATCTTGTAACCGGACACCTCCCGTTTGCGGACGCGGACACTTTTCGCTTTAAATTTTGGATTTTTCGTATGTAAATTTACCTCCCATAAGCGGACATCCCGGAAAATGTTGTGATTTTCTGTACAACGAATACAAATTTCTGTACAAAATAGTCCTTAAACTGTAATGACTGAGAATCATAGTAGTACTGAAACAGTGTTAAAAAGTGATAAAAATATTTAATAAAATACAGAATACTTTGTCTAGAAATTTGAGAGGCATTTTGTGCGCAAACTAGGGCACCGTTTTGATTTATTTTTTATTCATTTTTTTTTGCTTGTAGAATGGAAAACCGCGAACACGCCACCTTGCCCTACCTGTCGGGCGTGTCCACCTGTATGTCCGGAATGGGTGTGCGCTGCCGTCGGGGAAATCCTGGCGTCGCCATTAATGTAATCCGGAAAAGGATTGAAAAATATGGGGAAAAACATTGTTTCCTTGTCAAAGCCCAATAGGCCTAAATAAAAAACTTGTCATCAGGCTAGACTATCAAGAAGGTGATTTGGTCCGCCGAGAATAGGGTTGTATGGGCTTAGGCATAGGTAACCCCCAAAATTGGATCCTGGACTCCCCCTGCAAAGACCTACCCGCTCTTCGACTTAAATAGGTTTTGTGCATGGGCGGCGGAAGAGAGGGTGGAGGGGGTAGCGTGTCCCCCAGTGATAACTCGGGGGTGGGGCAGTCCCACCCCTCACCCTGAAATGTCACTACAATAAAAAAAATCAAAGATCTAAAGCAATAAAAACAGCCCTAAAACCACCTTCTGATCCAAAAACGTTCCGCCGCCTCTGGCTCTGTATAACCTATCATCTGCCCTTCCCCGTCTGTCAACACGCGTCTCGTCAACAAACCGCCATTTTTATGAGATTTAACTACAGAATGGTGCCACCCTTATACCCTTTTACACAGGTCTGTCGTAATTACCCCAAGTTAGTTTTCGCTACATTCGGGTCATTGTTCTGAACAGGCCTAACTAACAACAAGAACAAGTACAAGCCTATAATTAGAAATTACAGCCGATAGTCGATTTGTATATCGTTAAATATTCCAATGGATCTTTTATCATGCATCTAGATGGTTGCATCATTTGTCATTATGATTATGATTGTCCAATTCACCCATCTGTCGAGTAATGTCGGTGCCTTTTGGAACCAGCAATATTATTGCCCGGGGAAAACGAGTAAGTAAACACAGAAGATCAAAGACAGTATACAGTGTGAACGCGGACGTTGATGTTTATTATCATTACCATTATAGGACGCAATGTGTTTAGAGTATATCTAGCATTCATTAGACACCTGTTATTGGACACGAAAGTAAAACCAGGTCGAAATTTACTATGAAAATATCGGGGAGTTTCCCTTTAAAATGGTTAGGCCTACCGTAGGCTACGTGTTTCTTCATGAATAGTACGCTTTGATAGGTCGTAATTTAGTCTAAAGCAATAACAAACGTTTCTAATTTTATTGTTGCTAAGTATTGTTATAGGCCTATTACGGTTATGCCTATTCACACAAAGCCTACTGTAGGCTAGTCTTAAAAACGGCAACAGTCAACGGTTGTACAGCGATCGTGATGTTACGCGAATCGCCTGGTGTTGATGTTAAGCAGCTCGTAAATTCGCAACCTAATACGTGGACGAACTCGACTCAACGAGGACGTTGTACCGCACGTGCCAATTTAAAACGCGTGTCCCTCGCGTGGATCTTGATGATCGGAGATCAACACGCTCCCATGATCACACCTGTTTTGTGTTTTCAGCGCGATAGAATATCTGATTAAACCATAAATATGTTCAAGTTCGGAGCAACTACACAGATCGTGGTCACCCTGCCGTATTTTATTCAATTAATTTGCCCCACGAGACGGATCGTGGCACGCGACAGATTGTATATTTTAATTACATATTACCTTTCAAAAAATCGTATTTAAGACGATTTGGTCATTTTCTCCATTTAAAAAGTTTAATATCTGCCGCAAGGAACCGCTTAACGGATCATCACGTGGTCTGAACATCCTAACGATTTCTTAATATTTAGGCCAACCATGTGTCTACCACTGCTGATAAAATTCGTGTTTTCCTTTTTTTGTGGTCTGAATGTGCCTGACAAAACAGTGGTTGGAAAAACGGTACTCAGGCCTACTACGAATAGGCTGGGCCTAGGTGGTCTATGCCTAATTCTAGGGCCGGCTTTAAGGGGTGGGGAGACGGGCTGGACCCTCCCCCTTTTCAGAAAGTAAAATATATAAATATTATTAACATTGCTATAAAACTAAAATAATCAACAAGACTTGATCCCTTAACACGCGCCTGAGGCCATTTCCGGATATCTAAAAACTAAACTTTATCGGGGAGCATTCTCCCGGACCTCCCTAAAACTTTGTCTCTCTACCGTCCCCCTTCCGGCCCCCTTTTCTAAAAGTCTGCATCCGCCCAAAAATTCTGTCACAATTTCACAGTCTATTTTATAAATGAAGGTGAAGTGTACCTACTCTCTTAACATAGTAAGAGAACATTCTCTTTGTGGAGTGACCTTAGGGACCACGCAAAAAGAATGCAAATCACTCCAATCGATTGGAAATTCACTACATATGATGAGGGAAACCACTCACTCTTTTGCAAAAATTTACTCCTTAAGAGTGGATTTGGAGTCCCTCATACTCTCACTCTTTTAAATTCACTCCAAAGGTTTCACTATTTTACAGAGGCGGATCCAGGAAGTGGGGGGGGGGGGATGTCACTTTCCATGTCCTTGTCTGCGTTCCCGGTGTTGATTTTGACAAGAAAAATTCCCATAGGCCTATTCCGTGTTTTGGTCCCCTATCTATGTTATCCATAACCCATATGTAGGCCTATATATTTTCTTTTTAATTGTTATTGTTAGTGTCAAGTTTAGACCAGGCGCTAGACCAGGCTGCAATTGCGTCGACGATAACGGTGAGGGGACGCCGGCTGCGACCCCGACCCCGACCCCCACCCCTACTTTTACAGTAAGGGAGTAATGAAGAATGGACAGTTAAATTTTGAAAAAGTAGGCCTAGTGAAAATAACAAGTCCATGTTAGGCCTATAGTATTAGCCTATTGGCATTTTATTTTTCGCAATAATTCAGCCCTGTGTTTATTCATTTACCTTACCGTAGTAAGGCATATCCTAATTAAGGCAGTGATTCGGACTCGAACCCACTGTACGATATTAAAAATTATTAATAAATTCTGCCGTTCTGACCGATTCAACTCAGTACTACAGAATTGAACCGCGCGCGGTTCAATACCGTACTAGCCGCTGACGTCACTTCACCAAGCGAAAGTTGTTTTTCTGTAAATGGCGAACGTACAGCAAGAACTAGGCATAGGCCTACGCCTATCGAGTTGTACGAGTTTGACAAAATATTGAGCGCGTCTTCGACTTGTTTTGCTACAACTCGTACAATATTTTTCGGTATCCCCCTCAAGGCATTCAATATAGGCATAGACCTATGGAGTATTCACGACCTACCGTAACTTTAGTATTGGCCCAGTGGAAATCAGATATGCTTATGTAAAGGTTTGATTAGGAATGATAATTTGAATGATTTTTTACCGTTCAATTCAGCATGATTTTACTTCGGTCTGACCTAAATTTCTCTACGATTAAACACGATATTTTTCTGTTCGATACAGCATATAAATAAAGAAGCTGTAGGCTTAAAGTTGAAGTCATCGGAGACATAACTGTATTTTGTGAAGATTTACATTATTTTGTAACTCCTACTATTAAATTGACCTTGTCTAGACGTTTGAATTGCCTCGTATTGTAACGATGTTGAATACGCGATCGTCGTTTTCCGACCGCCTCGCAGGTGTGTCTTCTTTTAGGCCGGTCTCAGTCAAAGCGTTGACCTTGGTTCATTCAATCAGATTCAATTCTCCCCTTCCTAAGGACATATCCGAGGATACCCGAATTTTATCGGCTTTACGGCAGCTGGTACTCAATTGTACCCATCGATATTTTCTTTATAGGCTATTAGACGTAAACCCTATTGTTCAATATTCGCTGAAGTTATCAGTACAATTTGTTGATAATCTTAAAGGAATTTCAATAGGCTCATTCATAAAAGAGAAGTACATTCCGCCACGCGTCATGGTGTTCGCGTGGTGTTTGAGCTGCCACGACACGGGATATTAAGGTAAATCTATGACCCTGTAAAACCTCTTCATCAATATTCGCCAAGGGGCTTTTAACGAACTCTTTTCACTTGCAACAAAAACTGATCAAATAGGCAAACCATCTGCTACCTGGGCTCAATGGGGCTCTCAAAACGTGTGGCACTATTAAACAAAATTAAAGAAAAACTACGAGAACCTGAATGAAGCTTCATGTTGCACTTTGCTTTCGTACCTACATTATATTCCTTATCAAAACCATACAATTGTATTAGTTTACACCGATAATAAACTATACAAATAGGAACAGAATGCCACGATTATATCCAAATAATAGAAACAATTCGAAGGGATCATAAACAGCAGATGGCGAGAGGTTTTATTTTCGGGTATATCCCATTGAAATGTTCGACATATGGACTATTCAAATACTTTTCACGGTCGAAATGTTGTTATCTTTCAATTAATATTAATGAACTTATCGATATCAACCACGTACGCTTTAGAGCACGAGTTTTATGTCAAGTACATGATTCTTGAAATGATAATAAATTAGGCCTACTACTCCGTCCGTCACTAAAGTTTCTTAGACCACATGGGTATATTTCCCTGTTTGGTGTGAGATTTTAACAGTAAACTGATGGCAATAGGCGTGGGTCCAGGGCCCGCCTAGGGCTTCTTTACAGATGCCCTCTGGTGCACTTTTAGAGGCTACAAAGTGTGCAAAAATATCATTTTGCTAAATCAAAAAAAGGGGGGGGGGAGTCCGCTTCCCCTTAAACCATTAAGCAATATTAGTTGCTGAAGGTATTAAAAACCAGTAATTCTAGGCCTTGAGCATTGAGAAATTATAGGGTTAGAAATTGGGTATCCACTCTTGCAGATTTGGTGTGGCTAACACTCAATGCCTGGCCCATGACAAGATAGACATAGATTTTAATGGATTTTTTAAAAACTTCTGTTACTTTCTGTGGTTCCTTATGCCCACGGTACAGCCAAGGACTCACGTTTTTTAGAGGGCGTACTTAATATTAACTTATATTGACAGTTCATCCCGTTATCCGATATTATCCATTATTTTCCGCCTGCTTTTTCGATCATTTCTGTGCCTTATTTTAAAAATATACCATCAATAAAACATTAAATTCCCGTTAATCTGATATTTAGAAGCAACAGTATTAATAATAATTTCCTGTTGTTTTTCGGACTATGTCCTGTGGAATTCTCGGGCTTTAGGCCTACTGGTATTGAAATATATAAACCGTTATACTACCAGCGATTTGTTGATAGATGATAACGGGAAATATGGAACGTAGATAAACATTTCCTTATTCCAAGGATGTGTGATGGCATGAAGACCCGCAACTATCAACTGCAGTAAACAGCATCGCCTATTTTTACACTGCAGATTTAGGGATGGGGTGGTCCTCAACCCCTTCAACTTTGAAAAAATAAAATAAAATAAACACTGTAAGTACCTACACGAATATAGCTATCCACTAATTTATTTCCTCCATGAGCTATCCTTGCGAAAAAGGCCTAGATACGGCAAAATTTAAATCGGATCGCCAAATACAAAAGGCCTAGGCCTATCGTAGGCCTAAATAGGATATAGGCCTATATGAAATTGTTCATTTAAAAGGACCTATGCTATAGCCCTATACACACTTTTTAAAGTACATACCAGATTAGGCAAGCCTTAAACACGGGTAGGCCGATTACATTAATAGCTTTATTAAAAATGAATAAATTAAATGAATAGTACTAGACCTAGTAGAACAATTTTAAACTAAACTAAATTTTGTTTTGTAAGAAAGTGCATTCTGATAGGCTTAGAGCCCCACGGCCTAGAGCCCCACTGATGGAGAGAGGAACCATCCTCATCAAAGAGAGATACTTTCAATATGATTGCTTGCACCTTGTAAATTTCCACAAACACCGCTATATACACCATTGTTGTGCAAAAGAATCTGAAAATACATAGATACCTAACCATACAATGTCCTTTTATTATGCTAAGGACGGTCGTGTGCCGGGACGCGGGGCTTAAGATCGAAGAGAGTGTGGCAAGGTCATTGCAAGTACAACACACTTTTAAAATACTAATAATAAATGAGACACGTGACCTATGACGTCAGCTAGGAACACTTTAAAGTTAAAAACAAGGAGACCGCCAACTAATAAGTCCCATTTCCGGACTTACCGATATTTTACGATTTAAAAACACGCGGCTCTGAAAGACTTCTAAGTTATTATTAAGAGACGACCAACGATGTTTATCACAACCTTATTGTTAAATTATTATTAGGCATATCAACACTTAGCCTATCTAGGCCTATAGGCCTAAGATTTCTTATCGTAACGGTGATCTTCAGTTAGCGTAGATGAATTTAATTTTGTTCATAACATTTTATTTTTTAGGCCTAATAGGCCTATGTTTGAAGATTAATTTTAGTCATACAGACAGAATAATGAGGATACCGGAATAAAAAATAGCACATTAATGTAATTAAAATAGTAAAAGTAATTTCCTTAATTATTTATTTTTTATTTATTTCATATTTATTTAAATAAAAATGAAAATGGACCTATAAATCTAGTGTGATTTTCGACCGGTAAATTTAAACATGATTTATAATATCTACCATTTGTTCCGTTCAAACAGACAGGGGGATTACATTGCCCAATTAGACGATTCATCTCACGAAAGTAACAAAACAATATTTACACAATCCTGTAATTCACGGTGACAGATCGAAGCTAAAAAACCAACCAGCAACCGTCAGACAAGACTTGCTTTTAAGAATAATTAAAGGTTTAGAATCACATAAAAACAAGCGATACACAAGAGAAGATGGAGTGCAGATTTTGACACGGGAGTGCTGGAAAATGACACTCCTGAGACCAGATAAAAACCGAGCAAATAAATCTTCTAACATTGAGCACAATCTACAGTTAAAACGCCACTGCAATTTTTGTTTTTTGACCTCGATAGTCAAGTGTGCGATCTAATTTTTCTTAATTCAATTTGTAACGGTTTGGTGCGGATTATAACCGGTGTTGTTGCTTGGATTTCTAATTTTAAAACAGCAATTAAAAAGACACAAAATTAAGGAACGGATGAATAATTATTAGTAACAGTTGATTATGGTTACTGGTACTTTTCGTTACATTAATTTTTATTTTATTAGGCCTGTACAGTTGAACCTCCCGGTGCGGACACTCCCGTAAGCGGACACCTCCCACAATTGATTCAAAGACGCGTTTGTTCTTCAGTGCATTTGGTAACTCTGTTTGTTTTAAAAATTAAATTTTTCGTAGGCCTAGGACCTATGTTACTTTACCTCCCATAATCGGACATCCCGTAAAGTTTAGTGATTTTTCTCTACAACGAATACAAATTTCTGTACAAAATCGTCTTTACACTGTAATGGTTGAGAATCATAGGCCTGTTACTGAACAAATCTTAAAAATGATAAAAACCATATTTGATAAAAGAATGCGGTGTCTAGATAAGACTCATTTCTGTTGAGAATGCCGTGAAATGTGAGACATAAGGACGTACACATAATTTTACAGCTTTGGCCCTCTCTCGGCCGAAATTCTCGTAAGCGGACAACTACTAAAGCGGACATTTTTCTCGGACCCGAAGGTGTCCGCTTACGGAAGGTTCACCTGTAGGCCTATTAAATTTTCCTGTTTTAGCGGTATCAGGTTTAACAGAAGCGGCCTATTAATAGAAGAAATTATTTCACCGCTCGGCGTTAGGGGAACAGTAATTTACGGTAACTGTTCCCTGGTAAGAAAATGTCTCCACATGATAGGCCTGGCATCATTGTCTGCATTCAAAATACGAAATTTTTAGGCTGAAAACATTTTTATTCACATGGAATTATTTAACGTTTTTCAGTAGATCAATTCTTAGTTCTCTCAGTAGGCACAGAACGTGTTCAAGAACGTGTTAATTTGTTTTTGCTTATTTTTTTCTGCTTATTGTGTGCGCATTGCACGCGTGACAACAAGATTACCACATCCGAGGTCATTCCCGGGGACCGCTGGACGCTGCGGAGTGCATAATCAACACGGGGAAAGCGAATTTTAAAATAGGCAGGCTAAACCCATGGTACGTACAGAGGTCAAAGTCAGACTTAATTAGTTATCCCCACTTTGCTTCTTGATTCAAATTTTATAGTGGAAAACTACAATGCAATAAAAAATTAAATACCGTATTTATTTATTATAAATTCCAAGCGATCAAATTGCAGAGTTTTGTTCATTTATTGCAAAGGAATCAAAATATTTGCAGAACAATTAGAAAAATTAATGAAATTAGGCTTAGACTTAATGTTTAAAATTAGGCATGGGCTACCTGGACCCACCAAACTAAACCGGTCAACGTTTTGTGGCCTAAGTTTCAAAGCTAAGCCTATCTGTAGGCCTATAATCGCCCAAAATAATGTGTATTAAAACGTTTTAATTAAATCACTCAGCTCTACTCGCTTCCAGAGAAATACCCCGTCGCCTGATATAGAACCTAGGCATACGCCTATAAATGTCAATCGTATACTTTAAGATACCCTTCATACTTAGTATAAACACTAGAGAAATGACTAAACGCATAAGATTTTGTGAAGTATTTAAGCGGCAGATGGCAAGCGAGCAGTCGGCGCGCCACGTACTGTCCTTGGCCAACGATGCGGGCAAAACTAATCCGTCACCCAGCGTGCCTGGTTTTATCTTCGCTCTTATGGCTTTATAGCCGAGGCTTAAAACATGATTGAAATATGCCAGCTAGCATTAAATTATTAGAAAGCAGGGCAATAAGATATCAAAATATCATCCGTCGACCATTTAAAACAGCGCGAAACAGTCTTGTTTTCGGTAAAACGAGAGTTTTAAAGTTGGTTGTTTTAAAGCCCCCTCCATGAACACACTCTGTATGCCATCAATTTTGTGATTATCAAGTGCAGGTTTCAGTTATGCTAATAATATTCAAACTTAATTATTTCTTGTCTAAGATTGGCCAGATAAACAATTTGAAAATGTGTATTCCATTCATAATTACTGTTGAGTACAGTTGAACCTTCCTGTGCGGACACCTCCCGTAAGCGGACACCTCCCATAACGGACACTAATTCAAAAGACCCGTTTGTTCTTCCTATCTTATCAGTGCAATTGGTACCTCCTGTAAGCGGACACCTCCCGTCAGCGGACGCGGACACTTTTTTCTTCAAATTTAGATTTTTTGTATGCTGATTTACCTCCCATAAGCGGAAATCCCGGAAAATGTTGTAATTTTTTTTCGTTCTAACGTCTATGATATTCTAGTGGTCTCTTATCTTGCGTCATATTACTACTGTAAAAATTGCCAGTCTACAAACATGCGTTCCAATTTATGCGTAGCCTGGATGTATTTATGTGTAGGCCTGTTTAACTATTAAATGGGCGGATTTAGAGCGGACTGGACCGGTCCCCCTGTCTTTTTAAATATAGCCTAGGCATATCAATATTTATAAACAGTGTCTGTACCTGTAAAACGAAAAATATATAGGCCTTGGTCTATTATAAAACAAAAATTGATCTATTAACACACCCCTGAGGACATTTCCGGACATCAAAAGACCAATTCCCCGGGGTAGCATGCTCTCGGATCCCAAAAAAAAATCATTAAAAGAAATTGCACCGATTCAATCCATTTAGGCATTTATAAGGTGCACTTTTTAAACCAAATGGTAGGCCTAGTCCAACAAGGCGAAATGAATTAAACAGGCCTAATTTACAACCAAATGAACATTAAACGATATGAACCATGGACTTGTGTTACGCAACACTCATCGCATCATGTAAGATAAAGTAGGTGACATAACTTTATAAATAAAGAGCTACAATCCTTTTGGAAAATGATTGGAATTATAGTATTTTTTGCCATTTGATGGGTATACATAGGCCTATATTTGAAAAAAAAAATATTCATCATTTAAAGAAATAAGCCAGGCTCTTTTCTATATGAAAATATAGTCCCAACATAATACCATGCATGGGGAAAGTTGCGACATACATAGGGTAAGTTGGGACAGACACGATAATTGAAAAGAACTTACCGGTACCGATACGTATACCTAATATTTAATAATGACCAGTATAAATGATTTTTTTAAATTAGGCCTATGCCTTCTTTTTACATATTTAAAACTTCTTATGGGCATAATCCTTAAAACCCAAGAAAGGTATTGCAAACTTTTCTAGATGAAAATACAAATATTTTAAATTGTACAAGAACTTACGGTCAAAATGTTGCTATATTTTGGTAAATAAGGCCTATAAGAAATATGTGTATCACGTCGAAACTGTACATAAAAGACGGTCACTAGTGAGGGATTACCAGAAAAAATAGAGGGGTAGGAACAGGTTTCCTCTTACCCGCGTCCCAGCTAGCCCCGCTATCCCCTAGTCTAGTAGTTTAAAACAGTTCAACCAATCCAAAAAGTTCAAGTTCAAGTAATGGAAATAACTTCCTTCGTTGCGCGTGTAAAGGAATGAAACAGGTGTGGGTTCGTGAGGTGTACATGTGGGCCTATTGTTACTGTTTAAGTCTTTTCACGGGTATGAACTTTGGGGAAATTGCTTTTTACACGAGCCGAAACGATCCAACAAACAAGCACGATACACCAACAAAGTGGTTGGTTCTTCCGCTACCGTGTAATAGAGTAACGCGTTGTACATGTTAAGTTTAACGGACCGTACCCCCTTTGGTGTTACGCTTGGCGTGCAGTCGGCCCACAGATTGTGCCGGCATAATGCTATGTTTTGTCTAGCGGGTACTGTCATAAGTGTGACACGCAGCATGTCCACAGACTCAGTTCTGTAGGTGGTCGATAGCCCATCGAGATATTTTAATCATGGAGGTATTTTTAAATTAATTTCGCTAGTTTTGAACTTTTTATAGCATTAAAATACTTCCTTTCACCTTGTGAATTTTAATGACTTTTGAAATTGTTTTTGTAATGTTTCCGTTTATTTTCCTTTGTATTGTTATGGTCACTGAAGAAGGAAGGAGGAAAATCCAATGAGCCTCATCGTAACTCACCGATCTAAACTTTACTTAATAGGCCATGGAGGACTGTTTCTTTTCTCTATGCATAGGCATAGCTTTTTTTTGGTGGGGGAGGGCATCCTGTTCGGTCAATCGACTGAAGGAAGATAGTGGCCCATGCATTTTTATCATCTGTAAAATTAGGCCTAGGCCTACTATTTTTCTTTTTTTCTGATTGCGACCACACATACATGGAGCGACGGTATAGTCATGCGACCGCCGTACGACGCAGTGAGTGTCCGGCTTAAGTGCGCGGAATACGCGTCGTAGATACAGTACAGTGGATGACACAGCGTTGCAGGCGCACGGCGGATGGCACAACGTGTGTAGGGGTATGAGGTGGATGATGTGTAGGGGTGTTACACCCACAAATGTAATAACGCCCACAAATGTAATAACACTTTTACCCACAAATGTAATAACGCCCACAAGTG
>JAOTQE010106770.1:0-13500 GCA_025631205.1 Nesometra sesokonis
GGCAAACATGTGAACTTTAAGCTCCATTTACTCGAAAAGTGGAATTTGCGAGTTACGTTGTTTTGCCACGGAACGGCTGTACAATAGAGACTAATATAAAACATTAGAACAAAATTTTCAATGCCACAGACAGCTGGGCTCTTGTAACCACGATAGTGGCACTCCAAAAATATACATACCAAGAAACTGAACGTATGAAATTCCAAATACAGTTACAGTTCAAAAATATTATTGATATTGTCCAAATGCTATAATTAATTTTGAAAAGGAACATGACCAAAAAAAAAAAAAAGATTTTATACCTTTTTTATCTACATCAGCATTATCCTCGTGGCATTTAATTCCTTGTGTTGCAGTACTAATTTGTGATTCCCATGAGTTACCCCGATCTTGTCTCTTAATGTTAGTTATGATTTTCGTTTTTTGCGCCCTCGGTACCAGCGACTTCCCGGTTGGGTCATCGTGTGGTTCCTTATGGTTGTTTCCGATTATGTTTCTTCTTGGACATTTTCTTTTGTGATCTATGAACTTGACGATATCGCCAAGTTCAAAGTCTTGTTGGCATATACCACATGTAATTAGGTCACTTTTAGGTGCTTCATCTCCTTCCAACGGCTCATCTAAAGTGTTGCTTTCTTCTGAAAAAAAAAAATCCAAACTATTATTAGTAAAATAAAACTACTGTAGAAATTTACATTCTACATACTTTTCTCATAATGTGCTGAGTTTTTGTGCCTACTATCACAGTAGACACATTGTACCTGGATGAGCAAACTGGATGCATGAACATTGATATCTAAATAATCATGTGGCAGTGTGAAATGCAGCTCCAGTAGAAGAAAAAGGAGAGTACAGTTAATAAATAGTGAAAGAACAATTTGTGAAAACAAAATACTAAAGTACAGTTGAACCTCCCTGTGCGGACACCTCCCATAACGGACACTAATTCAAAGACCCGTTTGTTTTTCCTATCTAGTCAGTACATTTGGTACCTCTCGTAAGCGGACGCGGACACTTTTTGTCTCAAATTTTAGATTTTTGTATGTTAATTTACCTCCCATAAGCGGACATCCCGGAAAATTTAGTGATTTTTCTGAACAATGAATACAAATTTCTGTACAAAATCGTCCTTATACTGTAATGACTGAGAATCATGTTATTTAACCAATCTTTAAAATGATAGACCATATTAAATAAAATATAGAATACAATGTCTTGACATTTAAGAGGCCACTATTGTTGAGAATACCGTGAAATATGAGACATAAGGAAGTATAAATGATTTTACAACTTTTGACCCTCTATCGGCCGAAATTCTCGTAAGCGGACACCTCCCGTAAGCGGACACTTTTCCCGGACCCAAGGGTGTCCGCTTACGGGAGGTTCAACTGTATGGTTATCTTCAGCATGAAACACTATACCTCATAGTATTTGTTATTCTTAATTTAAATGTATTGAGCGACTTTATAACATCAAGTCGAAAAAAGTCGGTGTTGAAACAACACTTATCGCATTCATCAAGGGCGAAGTCCATTTTGAAAAGGTACTCTGCTAGAAAAAAGAAATCGCATAATTGTCTTGTAAAAAAATGAATAATTCTTAATACAGTAGTTCAGAGATAGAAGTATTTAATATTAATAAAATTCATATGAAAACTTCTCATTATCCCTGGCTCCACAGCTATTATCTAGAATAATTATATAGGCATTTGTACATAGAGGTTTTTTTGCTGACTTTGAGAAAATGTTGGAATCTGGATCCTAATTTCTAATTAGTAAACTGTATGAAAATTTTCATTTTTGAACTATGAGACTCATTTTGTGGTTGAGGACAAAATACAGGGCATATGACGGAATATATTATATCTACTAATTATTCTACGCTGTTTGATTTGCATTAATCCATGCACTATTTGGAAAATAAATTGAAAATGAATAAATATGAACAGCTGAGTTCAATGTAGTTATTAATTTTAATCTACAGATTCATCAGAAAATACATATCTTTAACATGAAAAGTGCAATCCTTTGTCACTGTGTTTTCAAAGAGATGATTCTATACACAAAATCTTCTATTATTTTGAAAATAAGGTTAACTATGTTGAACCATTATTCGTTGTAAATCTAATATTTAATAATGTATATGCACTAATGAATTTCTTTGATAATTTATTTTAAAATAATTGACAGGATAAATGTATATGGCTATGTCATTTTCCATAAAATTTTCTTTTAAAATAAGTAATTAATTCTATATCCTTTGGTCAATTTTCGGAGGGGCATTCTTAAGGCCGGCGGAAACTTGCTAAGAAAACTGCATCACGAAGCACAATGCTTACTAAAAATTTGATGTACACTGTAAGTGTTTCGCAAGGCACTTTCCTTGCTTAAATTTGATGTACACTCTAATACCCGATTCACACGTACAAAAATCTTTACCAAATGTAACAAAATGTAACCAGGATATCTCCCAAGTTTTTCCTACCGGGATATCAACGCATTCACACGCGTAAGTAAGTAATGTCTAGTAATGCGAAGGTCATTTAAAAAGAACCCATTAGATAAATATATTCACGGCAATGCGCACTGGTTTTGGTATTAATTTTATACATTTTCCTAGGCCTAGAGCCCAGGCCCATTTGTTCATGAGCTTGGCTGGCCGGAGTTGGTTATCGCGGACTTCCAATTGTATTTTGCAGTACTAACCATCACAGTAAACATTCGAAGCAATCAACAGCGTATTTAGAAACCTCCGTTGTTTCTGACGGTTTTTAATAAATCTAGAGAGGGCATTTTTAACATTTTCCTATTTCCACTCATAATTAGCATTGATAGAAAAGATTCGTCCATATTATGATCCCGGTGTAACAACAACGAAACCCCGCGAAAGACCATTGCGCAGAGGCAACAGGTAATATCTTGGAATATCTCGGAATCTTTAACAGCCTCTGCGAGGCTGGTAAAGATTCCGAAATTTTCCTAGATTCTCCGAGATTTTAACAGGATGTTGCATTCACACGCGCTATAAAATGTAACGATTTGTTACATTTTGTTACATTTAGTAAGATTTTTGTACATGTGAATCGGGTATAAGCAAAGTGTCTCGCAAGGTACTTTGCTTACTAAAATTTGATGTACACTGTAAGCAAAGTGTCTTGCAAGGCACTTTGCTTGCTAAAATTTGATGTACACTGCAAGCGAAGTGTCTCGCAAGGCACTTTGATGAGCAAAATATCTCAAATATGCGCCGGACATTATGATGGACAATGTTGCCTTGCAAGCACCCCTCGATCATTAACAAAATCATTCAAATTGAACTTACTTTAACTTTTAACGAACCACATCATTAATTCTTTTAACGCCGAGATAAACAATGAGAGCGACCCCCTTTTCCTGTTAATCTTTGTGAAAATCGTCTTTTTTTTATTCAAAATTAACGGTTGAAAAGGCCTTCCAAATCATCATTTTTAGGAGTAACAATCGACAGGAAAATAGACTTTACAGTCAATTTTTAACATGAGGCTAGTCGTGGCAAAACCACCAAGTTGTCGCACAGGAAGTTATTGAGAAATAAACAAATAAACAACAGGAAATATAAACAAATACAAAGGAAATTTGTGTATATTTTGTCCAATAACTTCAGTTATAGATGTCCGATTTTGATAATTGATCCCTCATTTTAAAGCTTATAAAAAGTTTAACATGGCTATAATAAAAACTCAATTTTTAATTTTTCTACAACTTGGTGGTTTTGCCGTGACAGGCCTCATATTCACAAGTCTTAAAAATTTTGCAACTTACGGGTGAATCGGTTTAAATACATGTTGCAAACTAGAAGCACTTGGAGAGCGCAATCCTCCACCAATTCTGTTTGGTTAACAGCCCTGTTCAACCCATGCCTTGCTAAGCAGTCAATAGTACCTATTTTTCTTTCGTATGCAACAATACAAGAACATCTCACCAAAACTTTGGATGAGTGCTGATTATGCATTTGAAATATACTGTACAGTATGCTTAGATTCTGATTAACAGAAAGTCAATAGTTCCAACCATGCCCTGCTAACCAGTCAATACTATGATGATGATTATGATTATTGATAATGCACTTAGAATAATAGTATGTTAAGATTCTGTTTAGATAATAGCCAGTCAACAGTTTCAACCATGCCCTGCTAACCAGTCAATAGTACCAATTTTTCCTTTCGTATCTTACTGTAAAATACTAGAATATCCCACTGATAATCTAGATGAGTATTGATAATGCACTTAGAATATATAGTATGCTAAGATTCTGTTTGGATAATAGCCAGTCAATAGTTCCAACCATGCCCTGCTGTCAAGTCAATAGTCTTTTTACAGTGAAATACTGTATGAAACCTTAGTTTCAAACAGTGTATTATTCTCACAGTACATGCTTCCTTGTGGCAGAAGTTGCCATTATCTGTGCTATATTTGTATGTGGTATATAAAACAATATGAACTAGGGTTGATGAAGTCATGGTTAAAACTTTAGCCCTCGATGATCTAGTGATGGTACTATGTCCAGTATAGTCTTTGGGTAATGTTGAGCTACAATTTGAACCATGTCCCTCAACTCAGTCAATATTAGTATTTTGTGACATAGTTCATAAAAGCAATAAATTCCAACAAAGTCTGGGTAGCAGATATATGCATCTCCCTGATAAAATTATGATATTATTATAATTGTTTCTGATAAAATATATGCATGCGTGTAATGATAGTGTCTGCAATGTAGATACGTGTATATCATTAAGTTGATTAAAACCAGTCAGCGAACTTGACTTCATTATTAGACGATCAATAGAACTGTGTATTCTTTTTTTCTTTCAGACATCGTCGATATGATTAGGCAAACATTCACCTCTGATAATAACGATTAAACAAGGCCGGTGAAAAGGAACCGACAGGGCACTCCTGAAAGATGGGATCATGCTTGGATTAACATTGGCAGTGGACAATGGCCGATACATAATGTGTCGGCAGTGAAAGCCGATCATTATAAGTCTCCATTAAGGAAATGTAAATAAAGTCTGCGATAAATCCTTGACCTAAATGACACAACAGTATGTGTTTATCGTGATTTCGGAGCACTGCCCTATTATACCATACAAGTAATCTCTTCCTGTATTAGTGAGCTGGACTTTTGAAATCCTAGCTCATCAACAAAAATAAAACATTCTGAATTCAACTATAAGATTCATAAATATAATACTACTAAGAATATAGGATTTTTTTTCCTGTGGTCCCAAAAAACAGAGCGGATGAATCCATTGTTGCGTTTATAAAGTCCAAGTAAAAAAATAAATATGAGAGTAAACTACATGACCTCCATGTTCAGTAGATATGACCTATAGCCTAGGACTACTAAAATGTTTGCAGTTAACAGACCCATGTTCATTATTTTTAAATCAATAATTAGGAAAATTTTCAAACAATGTTTGAGTGAATTTGCGAGATTTTGTAAGCCAGTGTTGTCCCAATTAAAAATATTCATACTGGTAAATTGTCCAAAAAACATGACTTGTCAGGCATGCTTTTGGTTGGTTTTGGTCCTACCGAAAAAATATCTACATTAACTATAGGCCTCTATGACCATTCCTGTATTCTCATATGTACTAAAGAGTAAAGGAGGGCAATTTTACCAGTAAATTTGATGGGCAAAACCATACTTGGGAGAAAACTGGAAGCAATTGCTTCTCATATTTCAAAAACAAAGTGGTGAGAAATATAAATGCATATTCATAATGACTATAAATTAAGAACCTCCCCTATATAATTATTTAAATTAAAGATCCCTTGTTATCTGCCACAGGTGTGTGTCATATATTACCAGTATCTGGTTAGTCTTTAATTATACAACAAAAGTTGGAAGCCTTTGAAACATTCCAAAAAGTGGTTTTTAATTTTTTAAATTAATTATTATGCCTATTTTTAATGAGGTTCATTATCAGAAATGACAAATAATTATACGGTCAACTCTCCAAAAATCAGCCATAATCTGGACTGCTGCCCTCTTTTTATACAGTTTGGTTTAGAGTGTAGTTACACAGTGGTTTTATGATTTTTGGACTTTATAAAAAGTCCGGTTTTTTGCGAAGTTTGGCGTTGCAGGTGGTCATTTTTTGGAGAGTTTATTTCATTCAGGGAATATTACTACAGTCAACCTTCTCATTTACAAACCTTCTATTTTACAAACACTATTCTGTCAACGACGTCAGTAAAATAATGTCCACTGATGTAATTATTTGATAATTTATCTTTGATATTTCTTTGTTTTTCATATCTTATTCCTCCTAGTTTATTTAAACAATTTTGTTTAACAACCAAGAGCACAAAATAAAAACAAATAAGTGTTTTGGAGGCCTTACTTGACCAGTTTTCATGAACCTTCTCATTTACGAATTTTCTCATTTACAAACACCTTCCAGCCCAAGGGGTATGTAAATGAGAAGGTTGACTGTAATGGTAAATTAACAATATGTTTACTAATGATAATTAGTAAACATATTTACAGGTGCTATCAAATAAATATAAAAATATTAATTTCACTACCTAACCCCTGAACTTTAAAAGTACAGAGAATTTATTGGACTCAATCTGAACAAAAATGACACACATGAGGATCTGATAAACAAGATAAAATAGTAGGGTTACTGTGACATGGAAAAACATGTGGGATGGAACAAATCATAAAATAAAAGATAGGCATGACTCTAAAGTGCAGACACCCTGACAGAGATGCCTAACATTTTAAGTTATTCAAATAATGTACATGAAAAACATAAACCACCAGATGAAAGAAAAAAATGTACTGTCAGGGGAGTTGATTTACTGGGTTTCACTATGAAAAATACTGTATTATGTTGCCTACCTGTTAGCAGATATTTCTCCACCTGTCTATATTGCAATAGGAACACCATGTTGAAAGGTTAAGCGAATATACAGCCAGAGAAATAGAATGAACCGATTGAAGACTCATACAATCATTTGCTCCTGTCACCTAGCTCCAGAACACGCCATTAAAATCACATGTAACATAGACTATTGGCTTGGCGCTACATAAATTTAAATACAACTTCTCCATGGCATGGTTAAATAAGGCACAGACGTTTTAGGAATTAGTACTAATAGATTACTGGTGTTGAATGTTTCTAAGTACTGTTGTATCATTAGCCTGTTTTTAGAATATTGAACATCTTCACCGTCATAAAGTCTACTCAACTATGTTCAAAGTGCATAGCTGATTGTCAAATAATAAAAATATGCAAATTCTTAACAGTATCAAAATGTGGGAATAAAATGTGACTTATTATTGTATTTGATACTGTGAAACATCATTAATTGTAAAACAGATAATACAATTAATAATATGAGAAAAATTTATTGTTATTAATATAATTAATAACAATAAAAGTGTATTAATTATATGTATTGCTAGTAATATAATTTAATAAACATTAAATAATATTTTTTTTAAATGCATCCTTTAAATAATACAAATATTTAATAACTTAGTTTAAGAACAATGTTTCTCATCATAAAAAAATATATTAGAAATTGTATCCTTTTAAAGTTTGTATAATTTTGTAAAACATTAAAAAGGTGATATTAGAGGTAAATACTTTTTTTAATTCTGTATTTCTATGTTCAATGTCATATAACTATATTCTTCAAATTAAGAATTATTTAACATTTTTTTCATGTCATTTTCAAGTGATGATTTACAGACTGATTAAATTGGATGATGTTATTGATTGTTGTATAATTTGTTTTCTGTGCATGATATTTCTAGTGGAATAAAATGGGTGTGGCCTGAGGGCCAGAAATTTCATAGTGAGAAAGAGCATAATTAGAAGGCTATGAGAAAGGCGATTGTTAATGCCCGGTTGGTTGTCTATAGCTTCAAGTACAATATAACAAAAATTTATGAAGAACAATAATATGTAGCTGTCCAGACTCCAGTCAAAATATAATAACCCGAAGCATTTGATTAAATACTTTCTGAAAGCTCGTAAATTCCTATAGTTTTGAACATGTTTATGTGTAAAGAGAACAAAGGACCGACCAACATTTAATTGTTGAGTATTTTAATACGAGGTGAACAGACTGTGTGAGGTATATAAGAGAGAAAAACCCTGTTATGGCCCTTTATGCGATAAATTGGTTTGAGCGAATGGCTTATGGCACACACCGTAAGCAGGCAAAGGTCAAGCCCGGACTGAGACAACACGTCAAAATGCTGGTAATCGAATCTGTCCATCTGATATTCACAATAATAAAAGCATCCACGGAGATTCGAGTGAGGCCAAAATGTTCAGCGGGGGAACATTCTATGTCACTGTGGTATCCTATAATGGATGTTTACTGGCCTAGATACATAATGTATTACATTAGATTGCATGACCCTGCTGTGATAGCCCAGACATACCTGTCCAGTTGATAACCAACACTGGTTGACAAGTAGGCCATGGCTTACATTTACCCAATGTAGCAATCGCAGACAAAAAAAAACAAAAAAAATAACGGACTATGTGGAATGCCAGCACAAATTTGATTATGAAAGAACATATTGAGATATCACAGGGCTCAATCAGATGTCCGCCTTTGAACATTCAATATAAAGCAATGGTAATTTAGACACATTTTTATGATATTTAAATCCAATCGGCAATGAAAGAAAAATTGATCTATATATGGAATGCCAGCATAAATTTGATTAGTCGAGCATATTGCGGTGTAACAGGGCTGAGATGTCCGCTTTTATTTAATTGTACCAGTTCTTACATATTGGTTTATGATGATAGTACCATTAGTATATATATTTCAATGAAACCTTCTACAGTATGTGAAACTTTCTTCAAATGGTATTTGTTAGTAACTTTGAAGAGGACATTTATATTGCTATAACTCACAAATTTACTGAATACCAGAAAAATTAATCAACTGGCCTTCAAAAAATGGTACATTTCAAATCAATTGAATATGCATATGTTAGACTGGAATGTTGAATGTGACAATGAACTTGTTACGTGACTTTTACATCTGTTGGGTAGCACATATGACCAGTAATGAATTAATTCTAATTGTCTGTTCTAATTCTACTCACTGTACGTGTTACTACCAGTTTTCAAAGTATCCCAAAAAATTGCAAATTTTTAAGTAGCATGGGATTTATAAATTTGTACATATAAATTCATATAGGCCTATTTGATAAATTTCTTTTACAGATAGCTTTAAATTCAAGAAAATCCGTAACTTGCCATTTAATCAATAAATTGATCAATATTTATTTAGCAATGGTTACAATTTCACACATTATACTGTAAAGTATAAAAAGTCATGGCAAATAATTTTTAGCTCTGGATTGACAAACTTAATTAAGTAATAGATTTTTTTGGTGATCGTCGGAAAAGTTGGAGGGTGCTCTGGATAAGTTTTTTTGGGGGGGTTTTATGAAAATGTAGAGGGCGCTTGATAGTTTAAAAACGCTTTGTTACAGTCGCGAAGGGGAATTGGACCTGTGTTTGTTTTTACCAAATATTGCTTAACAACAGAAGTGTGTTGTAGAAGACAGTAATGAATGGTTGCAAACTTGTGAAAAAAAGTTTATTTTTTTCATTTCATCCACAACCAACAACGGATTACAGGAAGGATAAACTCTATCATGCTTATTAAACGAAGACTCATTACGAGGCTTGGCAGTGGCGTTGTTGTCGTGAAAATAATCCTAGCACTTGGTCAGGATTGGACCCAGGACCTCGGGATTGGTAGGCAGATGTTAACCACCAAGCTACAGCGCTACTGTATTTGAGGCAAGGCGGCAAAATCACCAAGTTGTCGCACAGCAATTTTTTGTGAAATAAGCAAATAAACAACAGGAAAGATAAAGAAATACAAAAAAATTCTTTGTATATTTTGTTCCGTAACTTTGGTTACAGATGTCCGATTTTGACAAATTACCCCTCATTTTAAAGCTTATAAAATGTGGAATAGAGTTTTACTACTTAATGTTTTCATTTTGCGACAACTTTGTGGGTTTGCCATGCCTTGCCCCATTTGTATTTCTGAAGGGGACTTACATCACTGCACATGGATTTCAAAGGTTCTAAATAAAATGTTCTGCTCAGCTATCAGTCAATAACAAACCGAGTTTTAGAAGAAAATAATTTAATTCAAATAAATTTTAAAGCAAATAAACTGACACATGAGGGCACTCTATATAGCCAATTTGATTACAGCAGTTCATAAAATAATGCAGCTTTTTCATACCGTAGATAAGCAGTTTTCACACAGAGGGATGGCATAAAGCCAGAGCTCATTCAGATACAAAAGTACTTGTTTATATGCTGATAAAATTTCATCGATTTTCATAGATATAATTTTATGTGAAAGTTCTTTGAAGTAAAACCAAAATTATGCTTACTTGTATATGTTTCGTTGACTCTCAGCCAACATCGTCAGTACGATTGTGTCTGGTTTTCAGATTTCTTTCTTCCTCCTGGTATTTTTTTTTGGCAGGCGCCACCAACGGTTGAAAAGCAGCCACAATCATGCTGATGATGTTGGATGAAACTTATACAAGTAAGCATAATTTTATTTTTACTTCAAAGAACCATCACATATTATGTACTTGTTTATGTTTGATCCAAAAATGTTGCATCAAAATGATATTTTTTAAATATTTTGGGGATCTTTAATCCGTATATAGATATTCAGGGAAGTTATTTTGCAGGGTGGATGTGGGAGGAGCCGCTCACCCTAAAAATGTTCCACCCACCCTAAAGCTTATTTCAAAACTTTCCACCCAGCCTAATTTTAATCTTCCACCCACCTCGAGCCTCTGAAAAAGGTAAAAATACTGTTTTTAGTCATTGTGACACCCACCCTTACATTGTTGCTGGCCCACCCTTGAATTTTTCTAGCTACATCCCTGGATATTAATATTTATAAGCTTGAACCGAATAATTTAATTTTGTACTTATTCTTGCTTGACTGCATCATTTGTATTTATTTTTTCACAAGAGTAAAATAGGCTCATTGATAAAAATGGATGAGAGTTGGTGCAATGGTTAGGGTTTAGTACAAGGTTGAGAGTTGAAAAAGTATTCTAAATCTATTGTACTCTTAGGAAACACACATTATCCACATTGCATCCATAATCTCCACATTGTTAACCAGGAGTATAACTTGGTACCTAAAAGGTAAATTTACTTACTTATATTGGAATCATTATGGAATGGATGTGTTCCACAGGTGTTTGTTATTGCCCTTAGGAATAAACATTATTTAATTGTCGCATTATATATCTTAATGATTTTATAAATATTATAAGGTAAATGCCTTATCCAATAATAATTTTTTGCATAGTATTTTTATATTATTTTGTTCAGAGGAAAAAATTGGAAAGGAAGAGTTATAATTTTGGCCTAAAATGTAATACATTTACCTCTCCTGCTTGAAAACTAAAGATAGTTGTGAAAAAAGGTTTTCATTTATTTAAAAACCAATTGCATAAAATTTACTAAAAAAATAAAGGTGTTTTAGTAAAATAAAACTCATCATACAAGCAACCGTGTTGTGAAGTGTATTCCAATTATGCTTTTTTTTAGTTGGAGACAAATATTTAAGCTTACTTTTAAAATTAATTTTTTTGAAGAACTAAAAAAAAATTAGAGAGATTTTTTCATAGGATGGTGGAAAAGGTTTTACCCAATTCACTTTCTAGATGATACATTTAGCTCCACGTTTTATTGGTCAATTTTGTAATAAACGCGTTGCCAAATTTTTTTGGAGATATCATCTAACATCCAAAGAGTAATTGAAAAGTGAAAAGGAAATGGTCTTATTGGAATATCAAGCATGTTTCAGGAAGTGTTTTATTAATTTGCGTTATTAATTAAATTACTCCAAAACTGGACATTGGTTGTACTTCTATGAATTCTTGAATATGACAAAAATATCTAGTTACAATCATGGCCTACACCACATATGAGGCAGAGCCAAAGGAAGCATAAGTCAAAAGGCTAGTTTTCCACATTAGGCAGAAATTAAATATAAACAATATTTTATTTGAAAAACATACTTTTCACATAAAACTTTCTTACTACATTAACAATTTTGAGATATGATCATATAATGCTAAAAAAATTCAATTAAAAGTTACACTGTTTATTAAATTGTATACTGATACAGGGGCGGATCCAGACTTTTGGAAAAGAGGGGGCCGGTAGAGAGTCAACGTTTTAGGGGGGTCCCGGGGCATGCTCCCCCTGGAAATTTTTGTCTTTAGATGTCTGGAAATGGCCTCAGGGGCGTCGTAAGAGATCAATTCTTGCTGACTATTTTCGTTTTATAGACACTTTTAATAATATTGATATATTTTACTCTCCGAAAGGGGGGGCCGGGGCCGGCTCGGCCCCCCCCCCTTAAATCCGCCCCTGTGATAAGCAATTTTCAATTGCAGTTTTTTCAAAACTGACGTTTTAAACGTTCAAGATTTGATTGTTCATAACTTCACAAGAAACTATCGTATGAAACACATTTCTTTTGCATGTTAAATATAATTGTTGTGTAGTTTCATAAACTATAACTAACTCGATTCTCAATTTTTTGCTTTATGCCTTTTTTGGCTTGGCTCTGCCACATATAAATTGAATGATTAAATTTGATAAGTGGACCCTAAAGGAAAGGGTATAAATACAGTTAAGTCATAAAAGTTAAATATCACAGTTATGTTACTAGAAAAACCTTTTCAAAAGGAATTGATAAAAAGATGGGGGTATTGCTATTAAAGTATTTCATTGACTTTCATATCATTATATCATAAATGAAACTGTGAAACATTAGGGGCAGAATTATGATGTAATAACTGTTTATCACCATAATTTGGCTGCATAGATGGCTACATAAAGGTTAAGTAGCATGTATTACTGTATATATAAAGTAGACATTGGATAACTTCATGGTCTAATATAAGGAGATGCATGTAATATCAAATAAAACTCACTGAAAACCAACCACCTGGAAAAACACCTTCATGCTAAACCAGATAGTTTTTGTCTCAAAAATTGGATAAACCCACAGTCAGGCAGGAAAGGTGCTTGGACTGATTTGGAAGAGATTAAAAATCTCCATTTTTTATTGAATAAACCTGGAATCATTTTAAATTGTACTATAAAGTATTATGCTATAAATAAAACAAAAAATGAATAAGTTGTTAATATCAGTCAAAGATTAGGTCTGAACAAATAATGATGTTCGCAAAAAAAGACTGACCAAAAACTTTTAAAAATCATAGTTGGCTCCTTCTGTTTAAATTTCATTTTATCTCCCAACAGTTTTTAATATAAAATTATTCTGGAATACAATAAGGCCAAATACAAAAATATACTTGCTAAACGTCAACACATGAATATTTTGGGGGTTGGGGATGGAGGGGTTAGGGGCATGGGGGCGGGGGGGGGGGGGGGGGGTTGGGAAG